>JAECUM010065556.1:0-11029 GCA_016617855.1 Megalonaias nervosa | reverse complement strand
GAGACTATATACTGGAATAAAATCTCTGGGGAAAGACATTTGGCATGGCCAAATTATCCATCGTATCGAAAGATTCTACCTTATTTTTCGATGGAGAACAAATAAAGATTTTGTTTAAAATGTATAACATATATCTCACAATCATCAGCAATTCGTAACCAAGTACTTGCGGTTTTCAGAATAGAATAGTACCCTTGAGTCTCTTTCCCACCTATGGTGTCTTGCTATGTCCACTATATGCTGTAAATCACAAAATAAGTAGAGCATTCGAAAGTCAGTCAACGAACATTTTTCAATTGATGTTGTTATAAATATAGCAAATCAAAATGTTTACAAATTTACACCTCAATTATATATCATGTGTCAAAATTATATACATGAATGAAATTCTTTCTCAAGATGCCATCAACAGATCTTTGTGAAACAGTAGATATCCAACTGCGGAAACTCTTTTCTCGAGCTAAGCTTTGGATAACATATTATTTCTTGATCGGAGAACTTACGGTTGGAAGAAAATGACCAAGGGAATGGAGACACTAAATAATGACTTCGAACTGTAACACCGGTAATAGTTTGTAATTAACATTTTGCTTCCCCTTCTTTCTCCCCTCCCCCATTGTCAATCCTCGGCGAGTCACTTGAAAACTTCACGTTCAGTGTTTATCATTAGTAGAGACTGATGTGATAAAATTGAGATTCCTCCTCCTTATATTTTAGTTGCAACATCTTTTTCCTACAGAAAGGAAAATGGAATGGGTATCGGGGATATGCACGCTTTTTGATCAAATCATTTCGCCGGTTTGTACACGAAGCAAATAAATTTAAATTGGAATAAAAATAGGTGGACACCAGTGTCGTAAAATATGTACATCATATGTTGTACGTTAAGATAGAGAGCGTAAAAGTCAGTCAATTAACCTTTCAACTAGGGATGCTTCTCTTATTTATAAATATAGCAAATCGTAATTTAAAAGCAATTATCTATAGGTTAGTTTGGACCATGTCCTAATGTTATGTTTGGGTATGGTCCAATCCATTTGCAGGTTTGTACACGAAACAATAGAAGTTTAAATAAAAAAAAAAAAAAAAAAAAATAGGCAGGCACATGATTCGTGAAATATGTACTTCAACACATAATACAGCTTTATCTCCTCTAAATGTTGTGGAAAGAAGAATTTAGGGAATGTGATTGTAACACATCAGAAGAATGGAACCAGCACAATTGGAAATCAGATATGTATACACACGTGTTCAAAATTACATAAATTATTCGTCTACAATAGAATTAGAGTAACACTTGGGTTCCATTACACACTATTCTAACGTTATCACACGAATACATTACAAGATTTGCAATGCTTCCAATACAAGTTGTGCTAGTACTGACATCTTCCTCCGTCGGAACAGCCATCCAGGATATGGGTGAAGCCGACCTGGACGCTATTCATATTCAGCCATAAGAGGAAAAGACCAAAAGAGTTCTTTTGGAGAATGACGTAGAGGTACTGATGTTTTAAGCTGAAGAGCTAAAAAGAGGATCTTCTCACATCCCAAAAGACAACAATGGTATACATATATATCTTTACTGGTGTACCGCATGCCCGATATAATTAGATAAAATACCCTCTTAAGAAACGTTTTCTGCTGAAAAAGTATAAAATTTCAATGAAATCTTTCTCGTAATTATTCGACTTAAAAACTTGTGCATTTTGTTCACATATTGCAATTTGTTATTACTTAAATGACCTTTCTGCTTCTCTAAGTATTCGTGTTAATATGACAACAATATTTTTATTTATATTGCATATGATCTAATGTAATGTATATATCAGCTTCCTTGGCATACCAGCAGCCATATTGTATTCTTAGTCGCCTTTGGTAAGTCTGATGACTCTGTATTGGTCTATAGTCTTTGCTTGCTAAGCAGACGCGACGATCGGAATATCTCGTCGCTGTTAGCGGCATCATATAAAATTCAGATATGGGTCAAATGGAATTTACCATCACAACCAAATTGTTAGAAATGTGATCTTTGAAGTAGAATCCTTGAAAATCTTGAAGTTTTGGTGACGGTTTCTAATTATCTGAGCCTTGAGAAATTATTCAAATGGTAGATAGTGATTTTAAGAAAAGATCGACTTGTATATTTATTTACTTTACTACCGATAAAGCCTTAACTTACTTTGGATGACTTAAGACGGGCGAATAAAAATGCATTAAGAACTTTTGTCATATATCACACTCCATACCATTGTTTTACTTAGGTATAACAAGTTTTAGAATATTAGACAAAGCTTTTTAACGAGACAGAGCATGATTAAGAATAAGTTCTTATAGACAAGTCTACACACACACACACACACACACACACACACACACACACACACACACACACACACACACACACACTGTGTATGTGTGTGTGTGTGTGTGTGTGTGTGTGTGTGTTTAAAAGATAGATTTTATAAACGTTCAGGTTAGAGGAGGACAAACTATTGCTATAAATTATATCATAATTAACGTAAAATATAGAGAAACAGCACGGTGGCTACACCGACAGGTTATATCATCAAAGATTTCGCTCAGTGACCGATGAAAAACCAATAAAGTTCAAATGGAACTTGAGCATGGTAAGTACCGGTCTAAATTTGCAGGCCAATGTCATAGGACATTCTGCTAGGCAGATATGTCTCTCTATTGATTAGTCATTGAATTCAATCACACAACAATGGCGTCATTCATATTACGGCTAGTTTGTAAAGTCTAATACCCAAAGTGCAATGCATGTATATGGTTTGCAGCAGCACTTCGGCTGTCAACAGAGATGGCTGTTAGCAGGAAACTTTCAAGAGCACCGGACGTGTGACGCAGTAGTCAGCGATAAATGACTTGTATAATATTCATCAGGCTTGGGTTCTCTGTACACCTCCATATTTCGTCCTAGAATGAAGTCTATGATGTGTCGTACTTAATTTTACCGAGGATTAACAACATTTCACTGTTCGTTCAATAGTTAATTAGGAATTAGCAAAAGGTTTTCATCTCTTCGCATCGTCAGAGAAGATTCGTATTTGATATTTGTTGTTGTTGTTGTTGTTGTTGTTGTAGGTTTTAACGCCATTTTTCAGCACAAGATAGGCTATACATGGCGGCCAGTATAACTGGTGGAGGAAGAACCCTGGAAAACCCCGGGAAGAACCACCGACCCACGAAAAGCTACTGGCAAGCTTTCTCACATAGCCGAGCCTGGGACTCGAACCCACGCAGACAGAGGTGAGATGGCAGTGATCCTGAACGGTGAGCGCTTCAGACCACTTGGCCACTCGGGGTCTCATTTGATATTTGTAATTTGATATTCTAATTTATCAACAAATGTAACTTTCCAAAGTGTCGACACTAAAAGTTAGTTTGCTTCAGTGAAACTACCATTAATGTCTTCTTATATCAGAAATGCAAAACTTTTTATAACCTACAGGTTCTAAATTTTGACATATTCGTAGGCATTGTGGAAAATAAAACTTCATGTAATTAAGAAAGCGTTAACGCCACAGACTGCTCTCTCCAAAGCAATCGATTTGGTTTGTCAAAATCTCGTCGTCGCTGAAAATAAGATCGAATAATATTGTCGAAGGTAACTAACAGCCACAGAATGTAAAGGAAAGAAACACCGAATACTCGTGTCCGCAATATCGCAAGCGTTTAGATAAATGTATTAAAATTAGTAAAATTGTCTTCCCTAGAGAGGGATTTGCTGAATGGAAAAGATAATTCGAGAGAATATAGCCCTTAATAAAAATGTATTAAGAGCTAATGCTCTTTTTTGATTTCCTTTAGAGTTATTGCTTTATTTTAATCCTTGCATATCTGTTAATAAAATTAATTATCTGTGCCATGACAGTTACTGGAAAACATACCTATCGTCATTGTATATGTGATTAAGTCCAAAAATGTTCGATTTCATTAGTTTTAACTACTATTGACTGTTCAACTTTTAAAACAAAATATCTAAAGTGATGTATAACTGTATTGACCATTTAATACTCGAAATGGAACAAAAGTAACAAAGATTATTTTGGAAACGTTGACCAGGTTTGTGCCACTTTGGTTACAATATGCAACGCGATTAACTCCAAACTGATCCTCTCGAAGCCTAAATACATTTTCTTCGGTCTTAAAATACATTTTCTTCTGTCTAACGACTGATCCCTATAATAAATCTAATTAACTGCAATATAGATTATGCCACATTATATGAAACCACTTGCTGTCCCCGCCTCTCAGACACTGCTGGGGGGAGTTTCTACTTCGATAAAATCTCAGAGGATAGAAATTTGACAAGCCAAATCATCCACTTCAACGATATATCTTGAACAAATGAAGGTTTTGTTTTAATTTTATAACATATATTTTACAATCTTCGACTATTCTTAACTGAGTGATTGCGATTTTCAGAATGGAAACATACTCCGAGTTGACAGAATAAGAACAAATAAAATTAAAATAATGCCATTCTCTCTCTCTCTCTCTCTCTCTCTCTCTCTCTCTCTCTCTCTCTCTCTCTCCACATGATGAAAACCACCGTTGCTATAATTTACAACGTCTATCCATGAGCATTTTCTGGAGGGATGATATTAATCTTTATAAATATAGCACACAAGTGTTCGAATTATTTATTATAAGTTTGCATTATACAATTATTTGTCATATATCAAAATTAAATACATGGATGAGGCATTAATATTAGAAAAATGCTTTCTCAGTTTGCATTCAACACATATTCGCATTTTAAGAAAAAAGAAAGCAGACAGTGGGGAGTCGTCACTGTAGCTACGTACTCCATAAAGGCCAAGCTTTTCTCTCAAAAATGGCGGGAACATTTCCATCAGCGTAGACTCTTTCATCGGAGAACTAACTGTAGAGCAAAGTCGCCCAAGTAACGGTGCAACATCAAACAATGGCGATGTCAAACTGTGACACTGGTAATATGTTGCAATTAATCCCTGCCCTCTCCCCTCTCCATTTGTCAATCCTCAGCTAATCACTTGAGCTTTCATGCTTAATAAATATTCTCAGAAGCGATTGGTGTGGTCAACTGCTGAGATTTGATCGTCCTCCGAAGCTACTACTTTGACGGGATAAGCGCGGTTTACGGGTTTGGCAAAAATAGGCAGACACCTTATTCGTAACATTTGTACTCCAACAGAAAATTGATCATTATCTCCTTGGAATGTTTTTAAATGGGGAATTTAAAGAATGTGGTAGTAACAGATGAGAAGAATAGAAACAGCATAATCGGAAATCAAATACACTCAAAAATATGCAGACGCATGTATTCAAAATTCGACGAATCATGCTGTATCCAGTATAAATACCGCAGCGGATACCTTCTCTAGCACACTGCCTCTAAAGTTACCTTAAGCAAATTGCACAAGATTGACAATGTTTCCAATACGACTTTTGCTACTGCTAGGTATTTCTGCCTCCGTTGGAACAGCCATCCTGGAATTTGTGGGTCAAGCCGATCTGGATGCTGTTCGTATTCGACTAGAGGAGGAAAAGGCCAAGAGGCTTCTTTTGCAGAATGATGTAGAAGTTCTCATGCTGCAAGTTGAAGAACTTAACAGAAAATTGTCTTACATCTCAAAAGACAGCATGGGTATATATATATATATATATAATATATAGTATATATATATATATATATATATATATATATATATATATATATATATATATATATATTCTAATCTTTCTACCACTGTGTCCATCTGTTAGTCTTATTATCACTATTTCCTCTTCTCAAAGACTCTGTATTTGTACATAATAGTCTTTTTCACTTCTCAACGGTTACTATTTCTTGCGTAGTTTCTTCTCCTAGTATCAATTGCACTAACAACCATGCCATGAGATATTTCACCATCCTAATTATAGATCTGAGAGGACGCCAATGTTCGTACTTGTGGTTTTGTGTGTTTAGTGCTCCTTACATACTGAATTCACGTCTAAATATAACTTTTTCAAAAGAGAAAGGTCAGAAGCGCCTTGTACGCAATGTATGTGAATGATTTGAACAGACATTTTTGCCACATAAAAAGCTATAATGTTCTATTAATGAAGAGATAACAGACAATAGTTTACGATTTTTGTGTGCAAAATCAGTAGAATGCAGAGGGGAAAATTACAAGACTGTCTATAACGTACTATAAATCAATTTTCCATTTCAGCTGTTTCCGGAAATGTGACCTCTCCTACACCCAGCATTGCTTTTACTGCTACGCTTTCTCAACACACTACACACGCTTCTGAACAGACAGTGATTTTTGACAACGTCAGGGTAAATGAGGGAAAATACTATGACTCCTCTACTGGAAAGTTCCGCGCTCCTTTCCGTGGACTTTATATCTTCTCTGTAACTGTTTTGTGCTCAGGCACGGATGCTCGTTTACTTATCATGAAAGACGATGTCGAGGTGGGAAAGGCATATTCAGGACCTAATGCCTCCGCCGATTCGGGTACAGTAATGGTGGTTACTGTAATGGAGAAGGGTCAGTTTGCTTATGTCAAAGAGTATCCTGGTTTGACAGAGACTATGCACGGCGACAATTGGTCCACCTTTACTGGTCTGCTACATGCCCGATATAATTAGATATAATATCCTCCTACGAAAATGCTCGATTTATATTCTTGGCTTAATTTTTGAAAAAAGTTTAAAAGAATTCTTTCTGTTAATTATTCAACTTCTAATTTGTGCCTCTTTTCATATATTCTCAATTTGGATTCAGTAAAAGTATTCTAGTTATTATGACAGTTGTTTTCATTTATATTATAAAATGTAATATAAGTTTGCTTGGCACAACAGAAAGCTGCATCGTGTTCAAGAGAAGAAAACAAGTCTTCTTGGTCACCTTTGGTAAGTCTGAGAACGCTGTATTTGTCTATATAGTTTTGCCGGTGAAAGTTAAAGTGACATACTGAATACCTCATGCCTACCTGCGGGGTCATATCAGACTCATTTAAGGGTTAACTGGAGTCTACCTCTTTAACCAAATTGTTAGAAGCATAAATGTTTGAAGTTAGGACTTTGAAGTGTGAAATATTTGGTGAATTCTTATTATCAATCTGCGGAATTTTCTAAACGTTGAGAACTTATTCCCATGACAGTGATTTTTAAAAAAAAACAACATATAACCACTCGTTTGTCATTCTTTCATAGCATTCATTAATTGCGGTGATTCCAAATGTATCCTGTCTGATGCTTTTCAACAGTTATATAATGTAATGGTAGGGGAAAATATAAGGGAGCAATTGCAATAATTTTCTTTCGGTACAAGTTAAATGTTCTAAAATACAAGGCAAATTACAATCTCCTGTAGCATAAAACTTGAAAACAACTGATTTTTTATATTAAAAAAGAGATAGAACAAACTCAGTTTAATCTGCCTTTAAAATGTGTGAAGAAACAAAACTTAAGGAAATTTAATCAAATTTAATGATACATTTAATATTCTTCTTGAATAACTACCCACATACCTAAATCTATGGTTTCGTCCATCTACCCGTCCATCGATCAATCCACTTGCATGTCCTATCCAACGAGTTTTCTTCACTCATAAGTTAAGTAGGAAATTCTAATCTTTTTGCAAATCAGGAAGACAAATAAATACCAAACATAATTAAATCCTCTTTTTTGGAGAACATTTTTGTACTTGTTGAATGTTGCCTGCAAATCAGCTAAAATTATCTTTTCCTTTTCAAATTAATCGCTAGATAAGCTAATAATACATTATAATTTCCCAAAGGAGCTATTAACAAATTTATCATTTACTTTGTACGCACGGAACTTAAACTGCAGTGAACACTTTGTGGTAATCTGTTCTGTTAAATCGGACGAGCGAACTAAAGCATGACATTAGTGTGCCAGTTCAAGCTTATGGTACGATGAAATTGTGGATAATTGCAAGACAATAATGGCTACATATTCTTTTATCTCAAGTTTTACTTTAGTATACCTGATCGTCCCTTTTTGCAAACGAGCAAAACCTGTAAAGAAAATAAACCAAAGACATTAACCTATAGATTATTTTCTTTCTTGATGCAATGGATTATTTGAACAGAATTGTTTCTCTTGGAAAAATGTGCTAATAATTTTGATAATTCTCAGTTTATTATGTTGTGTGTATAATGATAAGATGGTATCTAATAGTGTCTTCAGATGTGAAAGTACCCGTAACAGTTAGCTATGGTACAGAATAGTTAGATGTAACATACTAATTGCGTATAATGTACTAAGTTCTTTTAAATTTTCATCATTCTTCCCTTTTTAACCCAATCTTCGGTTCCAAATCTTTGAAGAAACAGTGTTAGGAACGTAGTGTAAAAGCTATGTAAGAACTATGCTAGTGTCATATATCATTGCTTAATGCTAAGACATTTTCACTCAAAATTAAAGGTGTTCAGAGTTTTCTATTTGTTTAAACAAATTTATCTCAGAATTTATATGACAAAGTATTAGCAAATTGTACCAACATAGAATTAAAGATCTGAAATCTTGAATGTTAGACTGTGTTTTGTAAATTATAAATAGAAAGGACTCAGCCATTTTTATAAAGCGATTATTTTTTAATGTTGTTTTCATCGTTTTTGTGGAAGTGGCAGCATTCCGTTGCTGCCAAATGTAGCGACATATATAGATTACGTTCCTGTATATTCTAACGATTCAAACATTGTCATGCAGAAATTGTATTACTTTTATATACACTTACTACTGCATATTTGTCTCGACTTCAACTGTGGAAAAGTGAATAATATCTGTTATTCTTTACATTTTTCTCTCAATTTCATTGAATATTACAACAGTCTGAGAATCAAACGCATTAGTTTCTTTGCTAAATATGGAAAGTAAAATTTAAAAATAAATATCATGTTCAAATGTTCAATATATAAAAAACATAAGAGATAAGACTGAGAACTGAAGGGAAGACACTGACGTTTGACCTGCCTCACATAGAGACAAACTTTAGACAAAAATTGCTTGTCTTAAAAATAATTAATTAAAATTTTTATGATGGACTAGTTCTGACAAGTAAAAATATTAAATTCACGAGAGAAATATTAAAGATAGTTGAAACTACAGTCTTGTGAGTGAAATCGCTGTTTAACTAATATCAATCTGCTTCGTAACCTACATTTTCTTTCAGTGAAAAGTACAATATAATGCTCTTTTCAAAAAGAGAGAATCAAGATATAGAAAGTGAAAGAATTGGAGTTGATTGCTCTTTGCCAGGTCAAACTATCATTTAATTTTAACTTTAAAATAACTTTCTAATGAAGAGAGATGGGGAGTGATCTTAAAAGAGTTATGGTATCAAACTCATACGTCATCATCCTGTTGGCAATACTCATTAGCTTCCGGTATAAAACAAAATGAGCAAAATGAACAACAATTACCAATAATGCCTGTGCACAATAACATTTGAATCCGATGATTCCTGATGATCCCTTTTGTCTTTGGAAACCCCCGTGCTTACATTTTGCGTGTTTGTTCTGAATTCTGTTGACATCAGATAACAGATTATGTTTATAAGACGATAAATGTTTCATTAGTTACTACATTTATTCTAATTATTACCTTCTTTAGTGCAATCTAACAGGAGGGGGATACATGTGGAAATTAATATGTCTGGTAGGGTGGGGGCTGACGTCTAGACATACAAATATGTAATAAATTTATTTGGCATCGATATGATGCTTGCATAAACAAACAGACAGACGGACACATAAGTACATTAACATGTAATGTGAGAAGAAATAAAAAAGGACAGTAGCCGAAACGAATAGCAGACTGAAATCCATTGAAACTCTTAACAACAAAAATCACTGCGGGATATGAGATAATATATAAGCCGGATACAAACTCCTGCATGTCGGGAAAGGCGAGTACGGAGGTAGATGCATAAAGGTTATCGTGCAACAACCGAAAGAGCGTAGGAACCAATGAGCCCAAGCAAGGGATTATACTCCATTAGCCTCGGCACTAATTAAGTCATTTGTGTTTCTATGTCGTAAAACAATGAAAACCAAACTTTGCCTCAAGCTTATATTAATAATATCTAAATTATTATCTCCGATCCAAAGGTCTACTGTCTACTGTTGTTTCTGAAGAAATGAGTATTAAAATGCAAACTTTTACCAAGTTAAAGATAAAATAAACATTTTAATACTTTAATAGTAGTGTCCCATTGAATATCATCCTATTTATTTTACGATAGTTATATACCAAAGAATTAGTTTATCGGAGAAACTTTTGTTATTGATTTTGTGAATGCTCATTCTTATCTTCTACTAGACATAGTCATAATTGTGAAGAAATGTAATCCCTTTGTTACATCTCCTCACTATCCATTTTTCATACGTTTCTGAAACAGTTTTTTAATTTAATAAAAATCCCTATGGAAATTGAAAACTTATGAAGTTAGTCATGTGACACAAGCCAGTATCTTTGAGAGGGGCCAATTAATCACAGAATTTAGATCGCAACAACTTAGTTTGGGTGGGTGACATATGATATGCACGTTTGGTGATAACAGGTTTAAAGGCGTTTAATTATGGGTGCAAACACAGTCTTTATTTAGTGTTCAAAATCCTTTTTTTTTCATAACATAATGTGAATTGTATATAGGGTTATGAAAAATACGTTTAATTAAAGTACGCAAGTAGAAGAGGTCCAAGTAGGTTTGCACTGGCTAACTGTGCTCACATTGAAGTAAAATCCGAATATAATAACAATTTGCAAGCATAATGTCACACCGTCTATGAAGTTCCTATCAGTGGGACCACTCATCATATACTTAGCCTATTTCACATACACCGTCATATGAAGTATTCTTTTGTACTAAAGTTTGTGAGTAATTTTGAAGTAAACACCAATTATATAAAAGCTAAGACACAATAACAGAACCGGAATGAGAGGCATTTTCGTCATCAAATTATTAAAACTTTGCTTCTAGAACATTTTTAAATTCTGGAAAAA
>JAECUM010065555.1:0-16754 GCA_016617855.1 Megalonaias nervosa | reverse complement strand
TTGTCAGGTCGCCGAAAAGGTTTGTTCATACTTCTCATCTGTTTTCTTGCTTGTTTGCTTGGTTGTTGGTGATGGTGTTGTTATAACAATCACCAAGTTTAGGTGATATGTCAACCCAGTTTCAGGTTGCATTTTGAGTGAAATATGAGTGAATATAGTGGCTAATGTGCTCTGAAACCTTCCAACAATATATGTTTGTTTTTTCTCTGAGTATATCGAAATATGTTCAATATTTTCCTTGTCCAGTCCAACAAACCCTTAACTTTCCCGTTGTGAAATGTTGATTTTCTCTTTTTAAAATGTTCTCAACAAAAGCATTGGTAATATGATAGACTGGGGTTTCTAGATCACTGACAATTTTTCGGTTATAATTGTATTTTCTGCGGTGCTCGAAAGTTTTTCCACCCCTGCCAAAACAAATATACCGTTCATCCTTCTCTAAACGGGTTCCAAAAATAAGTACAGTTTTTACGGGGATCAGGCCAAAATATGAAAAACAAGCACCGCAGCAAATACAATTATAACCAACAAATTGTCAATAATCTAGAAACCCATGTCACTCTTACTATTATAATTGTTTCATGTTGCTTTATTTTATTGTCACACAATTTATATTAGAGAAATAAAATATTATATATATGGTTAGGGACACATCTCCTATCCATGTTGTTGGGTGCAATCTTACAGAGAGAAGAGCAAAGCAATTTAAATCCTTGCGACATACTGCGATTTACACTAAAATATTACAGACAGTTGTTAGAGTATCGGACACACTGGATGTTTTTTTCATGCTGATGATGTGAGAATCCGAGGATGGCAATGCGATCCGGCATTATATGTTGATGAGTTTAATAAAATCTAACAATATCATAAAAGTTATTTGTCATATAAAATTTACTATAGGATTAAATGATCATGGTTGGGTATTTATCGATGTGTAAATTTTACCTAATCACTCACAAAGTATAATATGTCCGAAGGACTTTATGTAAACTTTGTGATTGATTAGGTAAGATTTACACATCGATAAATACCCAACCAAGATCATTTAATCCTTATAATTCCAACTTACTTCCTTTCTAACATCAGATCAGCAGATTTAATCAACAAAACATTCACTTTTATGTGCCTCGAAGTTTTCTTGCACTAGCCTCTTAACTGCGATAGAGTACATAGCCCTATCTTCGCTAGCCAAGATTCATCGATTCTTTATACAGTGATATGGATAGAATGTCATAGCGGGTCATGCTAGTGATATATTGTTATGATCATTATTTTAATATATAAGAAATGGTTGTTGCGGTTAAACCAGGAATACAACTTTTTTCGAAAATTACGCTTGCGTATGGCACGTGTTTTTTTATCAACGTCGTTGTTACCTTCTACGCATTTCGATCTTTCAAAAGCAAAATCGTGTCCATTTTTAGTGAGATTCCCTTGGTTGACATGACCCTGACCTTTAATAGCCGCTGCTTTAATATGTCGCCGAGGTGAAATGCAATAATTTCCGAAGAGTGGCTTCTAAAGCTTGCCGTATGCCTTCTTCGGCAAAAGGGGTGAGTGTTGGAGTGCAGGAAGGTCTGTTCAATTACATTGTTTTAACTTCTAAAGGTCTATTTTAATCTGTGACTTGTCATTTTTGATCGGGAATCACAGAAGTTGGTGGATGGGAACTTGTTATTGTTATTATTAGGGTGTAAAACGTTGACATAGATAAAACTTCACATCAAATAGTCTGGACACAGGGAACTAAAAGTAGTCCGCAGAATTTATCGATGTGTAAAAAAAGTCAAAATCAGTATCACGTGACCGTTTACATCCAATCAAAACGTAGAAAACGCAGTCAGTTCATAAAAATTGGAATTATTTTTGATTATCTTTGTTTACGTGCTTATGGTGCCCATGAGTAAATGTAGTAACACCATCTGCACAATATTGGTTATCATCAAAATTACATAATCCAGATTTTATAACAACGTTTGTTCCAGTCTTATGACAATTTGATCTGATCGCCATCATCTCAACGTGGCTGATGTATCCTCTTAACGCAAATTTATAATCATCAAATCCTATTAACAACATTTTTTAAAATTCATTTTGCTTGTTTCTTACCTTTTTCATCTCCTAATTTCAGACAATATATTTTACCTTTTAGTCTGATAAACTCTGCAATATGAGCAAAGTTAGTTTCATCTTTAAACCTTCCTATCACTTTCTTGTTGTCGTCGCAATGAAATCCGATGTTCTTCGGATAATCTGAAAGATCTAATAGTTCTTTATGCCCATAAATCTCCTTATACAAATCAACAATACATATTTGATACGTTAGAGAACTGGTGTCTGTGAATAACAATTCGACACTAGGCCAAGCCTTTTTTACAAAATCATAATGGAACCAGTACATTAGCCACTTTGATAGTTCCAACACTTCTATTCCAACATAAATTTGTTTATTCAACTTTAAGTTTGTCTTATGTACATTGCTACCAAGTTTTCGTTAAATATGTTCATGCTGACAAAATTATCAGCTGCTACAAACTTATTTCGTCGTTTAACGTTATTAATAATCTCCACATTAACCCGCTTTCTAATAGTCTCTGTTGTCTTGCCAAACACACTATTGTTCATCAGTTTAAAAGGTTTTCTGAAATTCTGTTGTAGCCACCGCTCTTCTAATAGTATTAGAATCAATGTATCCTCGCATCCAGGGTGATTGTTTGAACTTTAAAACTCTATGAAACTGTCTTAGCACTAGTCCATGACAAGCGCTTGCTTCAGATTTTTATAATGCAGCACGCACCGCTCTTTGTTAAATAAATTCGGAATTAGTTTATTGACAAAAGATCTTCCGATATTACATTTTTGTTTGAGCTCGAGTTGCTCTGGGGATAATAGATCATCGTCTATCAACATTGATTCTAGACAGAAGGGATAATCATTATGCTCGATATGAAGTTCTGAAGGATAGTCAATAGCAACGTCAACAAAATATCCAACATCATCTAGTACCTTTTCGTCTGTTTCTTTATAAAACTGTTGTTCACCAATGCACTTGAAGCCACCACATGACATTGCTTCCGACTTCGCGTAACCATATAAATTACTAGCGTCGAGATAAGCAATAAAACTAGAAGTACAATTAGGATCATATTCTCTCGTATATTTGTTTTTGGCCCTCGCAGTTTTCTTTGTTATAACACTTATTCCACCGCTTATACCTTTCTCTATAAAGCAGAACATATCAGGGTCACTCAATAGTTCCAGTTTTATTTCGCTGTGTTTTAACAGGGCTTCCCACGACAATCCCGGTGCTGAGTAATACCAAGCCGGATCTAGTCCATACTTCTTATAACTAACATCTCTGAAATGTTCATGAACGTCAGCTAGTAACAACAATTCTGTTATCAAGTATGAATCTTGATAATTGCCAAGGTTCTGACAATCAAACTCGCTAAAGATTTCGTTGGCGTACTAGTAGTTGTTATCACTAATATCTTCTAGGTTCAACTTTGAGTAAAAACTGAATCTTTATCGAGTAAACCTGGCTCATCAAACGTATTCCAAACATCATAAGAAAAAATTCCTTTTCTTTTTAATAAATTTCCTTGCTCACCAAAATGCTCTATCAAATTGTCAAATTTGCTGCATCCTTTTACTTGCTTATCTAATGACGCCGCCATAAACTGTAAACTATCAATAAATCTCAACTTGCCAAGAGACACCGACTTATACTTTTCAGTAATCTTATTATTGTTGTAGAGTTAAGCACCAAACCTTTCGACGATAATATGAGCGTCATATACTCTCAAATTATGAAAAACAACAGGAACAATGTTAGCCGCTTTATAATGTAAATTTCAGCTGTCATGTGCTGGACTGCGGTACATTCCAGTAAGATGACGATCTTTTCCCAGCGTTTTATCGCAAATATGACATCGCTCTGCTGATCTAAACTAGTTTTCTTGTTCTGGTGTCAACGTTTTTATAGGAACAGTTCTTTCTAACATTTTCATGATGTCATTGACTTCCCCAATCAGGTTTTTCAGTAACCACTTTGCCGGATCTCTTCCTCTGTAAAGTCTAACAGGCAGCGATAGATCTTTATCAACATCACAAACAACACTGCAAGGAACATGTTCTTGTTCTTTTCTTGTTGAAGATTTATTAGCGTTGTTATCAACACCTAATACCGGGCGTAGAGAAGACTCAAAATCAGCACAAATAATAAACGGCACCTTCATCTTATGACTAAAGTTTACAAATTGCAGTATCATTTCATCTTCGCGTGGCATAGTGATCTTTTGTACGCTGGTACAATCCTCAAGATGTCGATCTAGCAGCTGCTGGGACATATCTAGGGTAAATACAGACAGGGATCGCTTGCGAGCCATCAACACCAACACATTAATACTCTAGTTGTTTAGCTTTCCAAACTTTGGAATTTGATGTTCTGCAACAGGAAAATTGATTCCGCTATGATCAAGTTTGTTAAAATGTTTAACATAATTCGACACTCAACCAACATGGTCCTTAGCAGGAAATAACGCTGAGAACACTGCCCACTGAAGGCACAGGTCGTCTTTATTTTTTAATGTCGATGCAGCACTTAAAGTCTTTAATTCTGTCCGTAAGCTCAGCAAACGAATAACCCCGCAATGGAATATACTTCATAGAATGAAATAAAATTTGTTATTGTCTGAAATCTCCAATCTGAACCTGATGTTGTGTATTCTTCAATCATCTTCCAAATCTCCTGGTGTATTTCATCTGACAACGATTTCAAATCTGTTCCTACTAATATCTTTCTCGATTTTGCTGTAATAAAAGGAATAGCAAATTCTTCATCAGAAGTGCCATCAGTGTCAGTGTGAAAAGTTTAGTCAACAGATCATGATACTGCACCATGACCTTTAGTCCTTTGTGCTTACTAAGCTCACTTTGCACAGTTGGCAGCAGCAGATGGTATAAATCTATAACAGAGAAACCTTCAGATAAAATGTGATGATCATCATGCTTCCAGCTGCTGTCAAATCCTGCAATGCCGTTGCAATTTTTTCTGCTTTCATTAAGCTTCTTTTCGCAATATCGCTCAATCACAACATCTATACTATGAGGCTGAATGATTCTCTACTTAAGTATAACAGGTTTAAAAACACTGCTGTATTTTGTTTTGAAAGATTAATTAGAGATTTAAAAAGCTTATAGTAAAATGAGCGAAAATATAATGCTCAGCGATCTTAAGCCTTCTGTCAGAGAACAAGTAATATTCTGGCCATATCCTAAATATGAATGTTCTGCTGGAAACATGCAAGGTGTTGTGATTAATCTTAAAACTGGTATATCGTTTGGTGTTTTAACGTCAGGGAGCTATAAGATAAGAGTACAAGGAAAAAATTGTACAGAGTATACTGAATTGCGTTTACATGATTTTATTTGGACCTTTGCGATGAGATTCCAAAAGGTTCTCGTGTTTATCATGTAAAAGGAACATTACTAACAATAATATTGCGAATCTTTATCTGCAAGATGAGTTTCAACCACATCCCGAGGCCAGTGACAGAGGTTTGATCAGGCCCATAAGAACAAAGAAAGTTCTTGGAAATCTTAATAATGTTGGTTACATGGAACTAATACTGACTGGATCTGTTATAAATCGCAACGATTTGTGTGGGAAGTTTTTCACGGATCTATTCCGAAAGGCTTAGTTATAGATCATATGAACGGTATCAGAACCCACAATCGCGTTTGTCACTCGGAAAGAAAACACACGACGCGGAAGAGGAGGAGGAGTTAATTTTAAACAACCTGCTAATCCTGTCTATTTATTAATACGGAAACCAAAGAAAGAATAAGATTTTCTTCAATCACAGCAGCGGCAAAGTATTTTAATATTCATTCACAATCAGTCAAAGATGCTGCCGATGGCAGCGGTTTTGATAAAATAATGCGCCCACATCATTCCTAAGATACTGAACACCAATTCTGTCCTGCAATTCAAGCGCATTTATTTCATCAGCTTTTAACAACAGCTTCTTTTTCTCTCCTTTGGCAATAACAAGATTAACACCTTCCGGAATAGTAACTTTAGTTCCGAAACATTGTCTTGCAGCTTCTTCAAATTGCTCCAAATTTAGGATGTCTACTCTGGCGTGATATAGTATTGCTGTCATTTTATTACTACTTTTAGATAACATTTAATATTATAATGTCATTGTTGAAACTATTAGCTGATCTTTACTCTGATCTTGATGAGATTTCTGAACATTCTGATAGCTTGAAAGAAATCTTTAAACTTATCATTTTTCCCGAACAAGGAGAACCAGAAGAAGGTAGAGTCCTTGACGATTGTACCGAAACAGTTGTTGCTAATCGGCAGAATTATAGCAGATCAACAACAGGAAGATATAATGCGAAATATAATCTTGCTAGAAAGATTAAAAAGTTTGTTTTTTTTTTTTTACTATTGGTGAGCATCAGCAGTTTTAGAAGATGCTTAGACCTTTTAGGAACATTAGACTACCAGGTCGACAAAAAATGTCAAGTTTAATTTTATATTTGCTAAAATTCTGAATTTGATGGGAGAGTGCAAGCACACGGACAGCGGGTATCTCACAGCAGAAAGGAAACAGTTTCTAATATCATTATGTTAACCTGTAAAGTGTAAGTCTGTTCTGATGAAATATGAGAAGATTTATGATGATCTTATTGGCTAGCTAGCGGCCAACCAATTGATTAAAAATCTTTAATACTGCTGGTTGGTACCCAACTGTTAAAACTGTCGCTGTAGCCACGCCATTTGACTAAACTCTTAGACCGACCGCGGTCCACTTCTGTTTTTATTACTTGCTCAATAACAAATATATCTTGTTCTGTCTTTTGCATTTCTTATTGGTAAAAAGTTTCAATAACATATTCTCCTGACAAATCTTTCAGCTTATACGTTACTGGTATTGCTGTTAGAACTTTATCAACAACAAATACTTCTTCAGACCAATTTGGAGTGAAACCTTTTCAAATGTTTTCTTTACTAATGAGATTCTAACCTTATCACCTTTCTTAAACTTGTGTCTGCAGTACATGTTCTCTTTCACCAACATTGGATTTTTAATAGCATCATTAGGTGTCATACCTAATTCTCTACGTTTTGTGTTATTGTAATCTGATATAATCCTCTGTAGATCATCAAGATATTTGTTAGTATTTTTAGTTTTAAACTGCTTATATATCTTTTCGTTAAGCGTGCTATTATTCCGCTCGGCAACAACACTCTTTCCCTCATTTCCTGTCACGTATTATTCAATATTATTCCGTTCTAGAAACTTCTCAAATTGTTTATTAAAACACTCTGCGGCATGGTCAGTCCAAATCTTATTAGGTTTTCTTTCTGTTGTTGCCATAATATAAAGGAATGCATTTGTTATCGTTTTTCCTGTTTTATCAACCACATGCACACTGAAAACGTATTTACTAAAAACATCAACAATGTTGAGCAGGTATGGTTTGTCATCATTATCCTGAGCAATATGCGACATATCGACCAGATCTAATGCCCAAATATCATCAACGGCGTTTGCGATGACATTTTCATCTGACAAATATTTTTGTTTAGGTCGGTGTAATTCCGGCGCCAGAGTCAGAGATGGCTCATTTCTGGTGCGGGAATCTCGGAGTCCTAATTTATATTTTGCTCCAATAATACCCTGCACTAGCCTTCAATTAAAACGTTCTCGCAGCCCATGTGGTTTCATATCTCTTAGTTCATCAAGCATATTTTCATCACATCCTGCTTTATGGTCTTCGTAATCTTGTCAACAGGTGTCGTGTCTCATTGCAATTGCATCAACCTGATTGTAAGGTTCTTATTCTGGTAGCGAATTATCTCTTTCATCAAGCGGTTGGTCAAGTGGATTGCATGGACCAGGGTATTCATGTCCTGGCAGTGTCCAACCTTCTTATGGCTCCGGAAATTTGCCAATAAGTTTATGAATATATAAACCAGATCCAATAACAGGGCGATGGTTACAACGTTGACGGTATATTTCTATTTTGTTTTTTTTCTATACAAAGATCTCTATCTGAATCACAGTCGCAGTGGCGAATTTATTTTGACTGACGTGATAAAATTTAATCGTCAATCAGAATTATTCTATCTTGAATTGGACAGGAGGCGCATGCCACCATCTTATTTTTTTCAGAAACATACTCTTTTTTTCTGCCACAAACTGCACAAATACTTTTCATCATTAATCTATTATTTTTAGTTGTTTCTGTCATCTCATCTTTACTATTTTTTCTGATTCTGCATTTGAGGCAATACGTGGTCATTTTTATATTTGAGTGTAAGATACAATTTATGACATATCTTATCATTTTCAGCACTTGTTTTGGGTGTGAAGTGAGTAATAAATCTTAAAAAATGATTAGGCCCAAGACCACCTTTGGCTCGCATCTTGTCCATTTGTCCGATAAACATAATGCAATAAATACCACAAGCTGCAGTTCCAATTGGCTGAAGCGGGTTAGAAGAATAATTTATTTTATTGTATTTTTTCGATGACGTTCATCTAGCGGACTGCACATAGTGCTTAATAATATCACTTGGCGGAAGGCCAAACGAATCAAATAATTGTTGTCGTAAAGTGCTACCCAATGCGTACCTGAGCTATCATTAATGTTTTAAATATTAATAACACAACTTTTAGGATGCATTGCATCCCATGGCCTCATCGGAGAAGCTCGCTCATCTTTAGAAACAAACTCCAATAAATCCTTTTAGTTCATTTAGCAGCTAATGTTTTGTCCCTGGAAGCCTCATCCCTCTTCTCTGGGACTCTTGAATCCTGCTTCTTCCTGAAAGTTGCAGGCCACGTCCTTTTCCTAGCAGATAATAAAGTAGACTTCCGGATGCTTCTGGTAGCAGTGGTCCTATGAATCCTCTCTGTTTCTCTTGTCGAATCGATTTCGACTTTGGTCCTCTCATTTATGTTGGTTGCTGTCTTTCTTTATACGTACCAGTCGCTTTCTTTTTTGGTATTAGTTATCTTTCCATTAGACAAAGGTTAGCGTCAGGATGCCTAGCATCTTGCAGATTAATTACATTTTTTGTTTGATTCACTGCCGAAACGCTCGCGTTCTACCGCTTTCTTTGCAGTACCCGAAACAGTGCCTGATGCTGCAGCAAGACCTAGTGTTCCAAATACTGGAAGTATATTTGGTACTATTGTTCTTGCGATAGTTGTTAGTGAAGGCCTTAGAAAACCACCGCGGATCGCGTGCGATTTGGACATTGCAGTAACTTGTGCTGCTGATAAATTTAGTATGAAAGATTTGCCTTTTGACAATGTGTTAATTTGCACTGGTGTCAACAGTACTGTTGCTGCAATACAAGTATCTCGCGTGACCCCGAAATCAGTCTTAGGTGAACCAGCTTGTCGTTTTACAACAGCTTATGCAGGTTTTGCAACCTGTTCTTCAGATAAACTTATTTCATGTGAAATATACTTCATTTTTTTTTGTCTTGTTTAGTTAGACAAAACTTTATTAGACACCACTCACACTTTAATGCTCATTCTACCTTTTACAGCATCAAGTGTCAAGAATCTATAAGGTGTTATTAGTGCATACGCGTTATGTCGTTGGTTATCACCAACAACAGGATCTGCTTCTAATGACCATGTGACTTCTATATCAGCCGTTGATCCAATAGCTCGTTCGGAATGTTTTGAAATATTTAATAGAGTTTTCTAAACTCTTCGACCGAAATCTGATGAGATCCATTATCAGCATCTTGGTAATTTTGTATTGCCTCCATCAGCACTATGTACGCACGAGATACGTTTCGATTTGGACCAACTGTAAAATTGCATTCGATAGCTCGTTCAGAATACTGTTTAGAATTTATTCTAACGAATATTCACCTGACGCCCAGGTTATCAAAAATAGCATTATTTTGCAGTTGATTATTACGGCTGTTCAGCCGCTGAAACACAATAAATATGTGAATTGGTAGATGTTCGCTTGGCGCTGTTGTTACTCGCCAAGTGTTTTCGATTGAATTCGGTACTGCAATCTGATAAATCTTATTTTGTTCGAAGAATATTGTTCGGTTGTAAGCTGTTAACATTGTTTCGATTTCGATTGATTTAGCAACCGACACCACAACTCGTGGTATATATAATGCAAGTCGTGAAATTATGAACTGGCCAACAGCAACACGAGCGGCTCTCATCAGACAATCGGACTGGTCTTTTTGGTCAAGAATAAACATGTGTTTGATGTCGCTAAATACCTTGATATAGTCTCTTCAAAATCCAAATATTGTACTTCAGAGAAGCATCGTTGTAAATTGGTTTGAACTATCTGTAAAATTTCGTCGTTTTGTGTAACCTTTGTTGTACGATCGAACGTTGATAATTGAAATAATAGACTGAGATTTTGCTAGCATAGCAGCTGTGTCAGCTGCAACACCTGGTGGAACAATTCCAAACGCATTACAAAGAGCTATTAGCGTGTTTCTCACGTTATCCACAGCAGCATCAGCTGAGGGAACTGTCTCATACTGAGCATGAAGGGGCGCTAAAAATGCATTAATATTATCATTTGTTCCATCATCATTAACATTAGCAACTGGTGCTGTAGCAACTCTCAGTAAATCAGTTGCAGCAGCAGTTCCACGTCCCATGTCCTTGAACTACATCATATTCATTACTCCTTGAGTAATCTTCGCTGAACGACACTATATTAAGAATTGTATTTGCAACTGGCAAGTGCATGGAAATATTCTTACGTGTATTAAACGTACGCTGGCCCATCTTATTACGTTCGTTTGAGTTTTCGTCAAGATATTTGATGTACTCGAGCTCTGTTGCTGAGTCGTCGTTTGGTATTTCTTCGGTTAGGTCAAGATAATTTTTGACGGACATCCTATTGTTCTTTAGACAAAAGTTTTAGAAAGCTGCAATGTTGAGTTTTGGTCTGTTTCGTATGAATAGTTTTTGAACAATTTCTTCGCCTTTCGGAAATAGAAGTTTCCTTGTTGTTTTTATCATAGATCGTGCTATTTCTGACGTTGGGGCGATTTCAGAAATATCGTTTGTTAAGAAGCGGGTTGTACACTTTTAATCTTGTCGGCGATTGTTTCTCTGACAGCTGTTCCTGCTGCTCCTGTTGCAAATGTTATTGATGACTCCATTGCGATTGGCGCTACTTTATGTGCTACGCCTAGTATATTTTCAACTATATTTGAGAAAATGTATCTTTTGTCGATAAATATTTCGTTGCTTCATTCTTTATCAGAATCATTAGATAAAAATTTTTGATCCGCGGGGAGCAAGCTCACCTGCGAGCATCATTCGATCTCAAGTGCAGGTAGTACGTTACAATTTCTTTAATAAGATCAATTTGACTACCCGACTGGTCGGTCAGTGTCACTGTAAATCTGACCTTCAACGCTAATCGGATAATATACAATATGTCTCGGATTAACGAGCCTGGCGGAACGTCAGGACTAAAACTATAAATCGTCTGTCCTCTGCTTCATTGTGCGTTGTAGGAGCCTATCGCAATTGAACAATTTATCAGAATTGTGTTCACGTCTGTGCTGTTGACAGGAGACTCACCCTCATAGGAGATTGACGCAACAGCAACAGAGCCGTACTGCTGTTCATTAACTCCAAGTAATGATCCGATACTGTTCTTGCTAAAATCAACAAGCATATTTTTTTTAACGCTACCTTTGCTCGCAGTGTGTTATAGTTTGGCGCCAGCTCAAAAATTATCATCTGTACCGCCGTTTTCTGTTATTAGAGATTTTATAATCTTGTTTAAATCTATTATGTTGTAAGCACCTTGCGGTATCCTAACAGAAGTCCAAGCTCCAGAATGAAACGTAAAATCATCGTTGGCCATCGAATACCAAGCAATATATGAAACTAATCCTATTTCATACTGCTGTGATAACGCTTGTGTCCCAGGATGAAGTTGGATAAGCGGGTTATACGTGAAAGAATAGTTCGTGCTGTCAGCTGTAGTTTGAGATGAATCGAGTAACAATGTTGTTGATAACATCATTATAACAGGTAATAGATAAAACTTATGTGCGGATTGTGCATTTACGCTCTGATCAAATCGTTATGCAGCACAAGATATCCGTCTGCTGTTAGAGAACCGTTCGATCGGAGATAATCTAAAATTTCAACAATTTCATTGTCGATTTCTGTGCTGACGTTTTCAGCTTCTTTTGATAAAATAATCAGCATTAGTCGGTCAACGGTTTCAGCTTAAGAGTTAATGATTTTAATGCCAGAACCTGATATTTCTTCGGTAACACGTTTATCACCATTTTGAATCATTTGTATTAAATTGTCTCATAAATGGCCACGATTTGTCATATCGTTTTGATTTAGTCTTATACTGATTAACAGTGTAGCTCATTACGCCAGCAATAATGCCAGCGCGCATTTTGTTATACGAATCTAAAATCTCCCCATTAGGTTTTGCTTTATAAATATTTTTCCAGCTTGGACACCTCTATCATAAATATTCCCAAGCAAGTTCATAAAATTGGTGTACTTATCATCAGTCCATTTGCGAATTTGATGAACATTATGTTGATCTTTAATCACATTATCATTCATAAAATTGTTAAAATCTTCCTTGCTTATTCTGTCTCAGATCTTCTACAAAACATGATTTGTTTTTGCGTCAGACATCATTGTAATAAGAGTCTCAGCAAACGCTTTTCTTTCCTTTGCTAATTCTTCCTGACGTTCTATGGATTCGGCAATCTTCTTTCGTAGTGTTTCATGATCCCCTATTTTTCCAATATCTTCTGCAACTTTCTGTTGCTTTTCCTGAAGAATGCTCGCAGTCCTTTATCTTTCAACTTTTCCATATCTTCTGGTGATACTTTAGCATCATCTTAGCGTCTATCTATTAGCATTCTGTTAGATTAATTTTTGGTTAGATTAATCGACGAGCAAGAACTTGTCTATACCACAGCGAAACATTGCCTACGATCTCTTGCTAATCTAACGAACAAAAAGAAACCGTGTTTGCCTCCGCTCGTTGCTTTATTATCAAGCTCAACAAATCTATCTCTTGACACATCTTCACATTGCTCTCGTGCTATATTCTGAACGTCGGTATTGTCCAGTCCAGCAAAAAGCATAAAACAGCCAGTGTTTCTCCTGATAAAACGACTGACGTTATAAAAACCTTGAACAAGATAAATATCATTACATAGTCTGTTCATTGACAATGAAAAATACGATTTAGTCCTGTCCATTTCGCTGTTGATCAGCGGAATATCGTCAAATATAATAATCTAACGGTCATTCAATTCTAGTTCAACAACAGGAACAACATCTTCTGGTTGCCTTATAATAAAAAATATCTTCATTTGCACCGATATCATTTTTTAGTTTTTCATTGTATTCGTTGAGCAATTCGTACTTATCCTGATACAGATTAGTCGTGTAAATATAAACTTTTTCATAGTTCAGAAAATTGTTAAGCATCATATTCATTAACAGGTTCGTTGTGCCAGAGCCAGTTCGTCCAACTATTAGGTAATGGCAATCTGACAAGTTGTAATTATATTGATGTCTGATAACGTTTTCGGTATCAAAGTTAATGATGCTCATTCTATAATAGTTTCCACAAAATTTTCAAGCAAAATAAATTTTATCAGGAATCATGTAATTACATTATGTGGAATTTGCAGAGTCTTCTACGATCACTGTATTCAGTGATGAGTGTCATCTTCAATTTTATCAGACAAAATAAATAATGAGCTATTACGCAAAGTTCGGAAACTTAGTTGGAAATGGTGAGGATACATTAACAGAAACCAGAACAATACAATAATCTTTATGTCAAGAAATCGGTGACATAATGATAGGAGATCTCGAAATGTCCGACAAAAAAAAAATATTTTAAATTTGGAAGTTGATTATCCGCTTGCTGGAAGTGATCCAACTCAAGCTGTTAGTATGAATATGGTAAGCAATCAAAAAGTCAACAACATTATATAATACTGTTGGAGTTTACATCGGACCACCTTTACAGAAGTTTACACTTGACGCAGCAGCAACATTAAATAAATACAATTGGTTCAGAATCTTTTGTACAGATGCTGATACATTTAATCCTGGTCTAACGACTTTTCAAATATTCCCGTTGGACGATTTAGTGTAAACAATAAAATAAAGATGAGCGATATAGTTGACGTTGGCAAAGAATTTTATGATGTTGTTTTTAATCGTGATTATCTCGGATATAGGTCTCCAGAAGGAGTAACATTCTACTAGTTCAAGCAAAAACAGTTGCTGATCTGCTCAATCTAAAACACGAAGACGAATACGAAAAATTTTCAGAAAACTGGTCAAACTTTCAGTTGGTTAGCGCAGTGAGAGCTGAACAGATGAGAGAAATGTTAGATCAGTATGATGGATTTGTTAATTACTGCTCGAATAAAGCTAAAGTTGAAATGGGGAGACAACTCGAGTAGCTTCTTCATAACACTATGCTTGAGTTTAGTCGTGACAATGTTCTGACAATTTATCGATTTAGAAGAAAGTTTGCTGAAAAAAAACAAAAGATGCTTAACATAAAAAAGATATGGAGTGCATAGACGCACTAGACGATAAAAAGAAGTTTGTGTTAAGTAAAAATCCTAAAATTCGTGAGCATTTTGCTAAATGACGATTGCACAGAAAACTCGGACTAGATTACAATAATGTTGAAACTGTTCTGACAGTAAGTGATGAAACATATGATGCTGAATCGCTAATAATTTCAGGAATCAATGTAACTTTAACAGTTGCTGGTAAAAAGATTGAACCACGTTTTGGGACTAAAAGAATCCGCTTTTAAAACTACAGTAAGTACTTTCAAGAACTGCTTGATCAAATAAGGTCATATCTGAGAGGAGTTAGTATGATATGGACGACCTGATCAGAGAGTTACGTGTGACTGACAGTATGTTGACAGATATTCTACCAATTTGATTAAGCAAATATGAGAAGAAAAAAAAAATACCAGAAAAAATATCAGGAATTTGTAGATGTTCCAGAGGAAACTGGTTCTAGAATAAATTTAGATGAGGCAGGATCCGTAAATTAGAGAGAATTTTGTGTGACTCTCAGCAATAGCTGGGTCTCCTAGCAAGCATACATTTTTCTTAACAACTGTAGTATAACGACATGAATATTGCTAAGATTATTGATGAAATAACAGAAAATAAAAGTATAATAACAATAACAGAGAAGAAAAATAGCAAATTAAAAGAAATATTAATAAAAATTAACCGCTCACCGTCGCGTTTGACGGAGAAGAATCTGGTGTTTGCTTTAAGTCGGGCTTTGACAGATTAAAACTGTCTTTAGTCAAAACATAAAAAAGATTAAAACTGTCTTTAGTCAAAACAGAAAAAAGTCAGTACTTCAAACTGATTGATGTGCTAGCAGTAATAATCGCAAAAATATTTAATAATTTCCTCGATCCTGTTATTCATGACAAGTACTCAAAAATAACAATCGATCTTGACGAGTCTAAAGTATACTGCCTGAATAGTATATATCCATTAAATAAAGCTACAATGAAGATGATGTTGGTTTCTAGTAGAACGATCAGCTGTAAGTGAAACTGTATTTGTATTTTGAAACTGTATTTTGCGAAACTGTATTTTGTACACGCATGCAGGACCGACATGAAAGGAGAGGGTCAACCGGGGATATTTTCCCTGGGCCCGGGCCGGTAAGGGAGCCCGGGCAGAACAACACTTTTTAATTTTTAAAAGAAACATTTTGTTTGAACAAGAACTAGGAGACGCCCGGGTGTTTCTTACCCCAGGGCCCGTGATCGCTCTCTATGGCCCTACACGCATCACGATGAGATTTTTCTGACAGCTATAGCTGAAACACTAGTAACCGGAGAAGATGTTAATAACGTAACGGCGACGAGCTCTTAAGCAAAATTAATCATTACCTTATTCGCTAAAAATAAAACTTAATGAAATTCGATTCTAACTAATGCGTTGTATAACCAGTCTAAATGGATCATTGAACTCTATAAATAGGGCCGATTTTTGCATGTCTAATCCCAGGAGAAATCGGGAGTTTTAAAATAGATTTTATTCATCTGGTTGGACTTTAGCTTTGGTGCGCGAACAACGCACCTGCCAGATAAATTTAAATTCATGTTATAAATCGGTGGGCGTGCTGAAATATAATACATATTTGGTTTATTTTAGCTAAAAGAAGGGGTTATTCTGTTCGTTGTCGGTGCGTAAGGTATCTTTATATATTGGGTTTTATTTAATCATGTGTAATAGGTATGACTGGCCGAGTAAGTAAGGCGTTTAATTTGTATACTAAACATTATATGTTCGAATCACAGTTGGGAGTAAAAAATATTTTTTCTCTAAAGTAAATTTGAAGTGATGACATATAATAACAAGCAAAGATAAAAAGCATAATAGTAAGAGAGAGACAGGGTTCTAAATTATTGACAATTTGGTGGTTGTAATTGTATTTGCTGAGGTGCTTGTTTTTCATATTTTGGCCTGCTACCCCGTAAAACTGTACTTAGTTTTGGAACCCGTTACAGAAGGATGAATGGTATACTTGTCTTGGCAGAGGGGTCGGAAAACTTTCGAGCACCGCAGCAAATAAAATTATAACCGGAAGATTGTCAATGGTCTAGAAACTCCAGTCTATCCTACTACTAGCATTGTGCATGTTCATTTATAAGGA
>JAECUM010065553.1:0-16858 GCA_016617855.1 Megalonaias nervosa | reverse complement strand
AGTTGTACATGAATATACTACGACGTCACATTTAAACAGATATTAGTAAATATAATGGTAGATATTTATGGAAGATCTTCTCGTGGTAAAGGTCATCAGCAAGTTGATTTATCTAAATATGCAACTCTCGATCAGCTCAGAAATGAGATTGATGATTTATTAAATATAACCAGTGTGGATCAAAGCGAAGTAGTTGTTTTTCAGGATAAGGAAGGACGATTAAAAACTAGTAATATACAACTACCAGATGTACTTATACGAGTTCCCACCGCGGTTGTTAATAATATAGTTACTTTTACTGATCAGGGTAAAATACAAGATTCCGGTACGTCAGTCAGCGATTATATTAAGAAAGCTGGTGATTCATTCAGGGGTAGCATTATTATGAATCAAAATAAAATTATAGACCTTGGAAACCCAACCGCAGATACAGACGTCACAACAAAGAAATATGTCGACGATCAAGAATCTAAATACGTATTGGCCACTCTGGAGTTGTATCTATAGTGTTAAATAAGGATGCTGAAGAAATATTTTTACTGGAGGCAGATGATCAAACAATAACCGCAACGTCTTACTGGTGGTGTTTGGAATTTGTAGCTGAAACACCACAATTAGTCACTTAATATAACAATAATGGATCAACCTCAGTCTCGCATCGACGTTCAACGTTACAGATGCAATCAGATATGTGAACGTCTGACTAAACTAAATAATTTTATCGACTATTATAACACGAAAATAAAAAAATACAAAAGGTGTATAGTTGTTATTGATGTAGTTGTTTACTCGGTTTCTGCTGTTATTGCTGGAACAGGATTATTATTATCAACATTGACAATGACAGCACCTATTGTTATAACCATTATTGTTTCAGCATCAACGACTATTGCTGGAGTTCTCGGTATTATAGCCAAAAAGATAGATACCTGTACAAATGCTAAATTGCACGATTATATGATTAAATTACATACAGTGGCAGAGGCATGCTCTAAACTATCTTTGTACATTTCTTCGTGTGTTAGTGATGGTGAAATATCCGATGCTGAATTCGCGATGATGATGAAAACCTATGATGACGCTTTTAAGGTGATCGCTAATGATTTTAATGAATTAAATAATAATGATAATAATAATGACAGACAGGGAGTTACTTCAGCAGATCATCACTAATACAACTCCGTCAAAAACCACTATGATATCGTTAAGTTCGACCAATCCTGAGTTTAGTGTCAATTTTCCAACATCAATTCCTGCAAAAGAAATAGCATTAGCGCAATTGCGACTCCGTCAAAAACCATTATGATATCGTTAAGTTTGACCAATCCTGAGTTTAGTGTCAATTTTCCAACATCAATTCCTGCAAAAGAAATAGCATTAGCGCAATTGCGAGTTTATTATAACTGGCCCAATATTAGATCAAAACCATTTGGTGGACTACAGCCAAATAATTCATTAGTATTCGCCAATAAGAATAAACCTGATGGAACTCCTGATTGGCAAGTAGTTGCTATTCCAACGGGCAGTTATCAAATAGAACAGATTAATGATGAGTTCCAACGCAGAATTAAATCTATTACAGGAAAAGAATCAAAAATAGTAATTATTTTCTACGAACCGACATTATCAGCGGTTATTGAAATAAATTCCCCTGATTATTCTGTAGATATTTATCAAAGTTCGATTAAATCAGTATTAGGATGGCCTGAAGGTCCGCCGGTTTATCAAGTACCACCAGAACCACAACGATCTGATTTCGTCGTAGATGTTAAAAAATATATAAAACCTCCAGAATATCAAAAAACTTATCCGTTTATAAAAATTTCAGACTATCGACAAATTTATCCGTTTGTAGATAGTCATCCGGATGCTCATCTTGATTATGCACAGTATACTTATTTTATAGATTTTGTTCGGGGTAAAGGTACAACAAGAATAGCAACAATTAATGTTGAAGAAATTAACTCAAAATCAAGACCAATTAAATCTGAACATGGACGTGTACTTAATGATCTAAGAAATTTATTTTTCAGCATCAGCACTTCCTACAACGATGACTTAAAAGATCAAATAATTGAAACAATACAACATTTGAATCAGGTTGCATTAGACTTAGAATATGTAAATAAGGCTATCGTTGATAGAGAAAAAACATTAAATGCACGGGAAGATAGATTTCTTAGTACTTATATAGTTAATGAAGATGATCCTATTCGGCGTGTAAGCAATAAACGTTTATTTAAAACAGTATTTCTTGAATATTATGGAATCACAGAAGAACAACTACCAACATTTGTAATTCCGGGATTTAACTCTGAAGAGCTAAAGAAGTCAGTTAATGATCTTATTGATGAACATTTTAAAAGAATATGTGATTCATGGAAAAAATTAATACCTACACCAACTATTCTTAAATATAATAATGATCCACATGGTGGAGGTCGCCATATCTCACATGATATTGTTAATATAACATCTACGATCGCGGTCAATCTAGTATGTGACATAATTGACGACAGTTATCAAGTAGATCTTTTAAAGTCTAACTAGGCCCAACAGGGGTATATACTATATACATTTAGTCCTAAAGATCCACCCGGGTGGTTAATTGTATCTGAGCCAATTAAGCCAGTTTATCTACGTGTACATAATCCATTATTATCAAGAATAAATTTCAAACTTACTGACCAGGCAGGAAACATTTTGGATCTAAGACAAGAGTCTCTTAATATTAATTTGTATATACGCTCGTAGAACGTCTGATTAAATAATCAGGGGCAAAAAAAATAATCTGATTAGTAAATGTATGAATAATAATCAATTCCTATGATTAAAGCAATTGTATATATAATAGAGATAACTCGGCTATCTCTCTCTGCGGAGTAAATTAAATGATTATTTCCCTTAATACTACGTCGTTACCTGTACAAACCCAGTTGTATATACGTGTATAGCGTATTAGTCCGTCTGTCTGTTACCTTAACGAACTATAACTCATACGTGCAATTATTTTATAAATTTTGAAAAATTGAAGTACAGTTCTACATTCTATTAGTAATACAAGTCCTGTGAGATAGCGCAAATATTTTTTATATACTTAAATTTAACTGTATTATTGATAAGAGAGCAGTGGCCGAAGTGGTAAGACGGTTGGACGTAGATCGAAGTTGTGCAGACTCTCGTGTGTTCGAGTCTCCAAAAATGCTAAAGATATTATCTTGCATTTGCGACTGATGCTATTTAATTGGGGGAACCCGGAGAATTTCCTCGATATCCACAACAGACAAAATACACTTTCCTATCATACACCCTTGAGGGGTGTACCTTTTACACTCCCGGGGTTTTGTATGTGGGGAGAGTGTACAAAATCTGTTGGACGTAGACAAGATTCCCCCGTCATCACCATTTGTATATATTTCATAACCATACAATCATATGTCATTAGGATAAGTTTATGTTTGTGCTGTCCACAATCAAATCAAAATCATAAACCATTTGTATATATTTCATAACCATACAATATATGTTTGTGCCGTCTGCAAAAAATATAATTATAAGCATCTGTATATAATCATAAGCATCTGTATATAATCATAATCATCCTCAAAACAGTCCCCTGACCTTCTGATCCTGCTAGGATGTCATATGGCAACCTAGGGGTTCACATAGGGTTATGGGGACTACATTTTTTATGATAATTATTCAGAGACTGATATTATTTTTTATTTTAAAGAAATATTTATATATATAATGAACCAAGAAAACAATGATATTATTTCTGCTATTAAAAAATTAAAACATACGGGAATAAATCTCTCTGACAATCTCGACCCTGAGAAAATATTATGTGATTATGAAATATTAAAACAACGAAAAATCGACAATAAATACACATTACGATCCAATTATAAATTCGTAAAATCAATCTATCAGTCTATGTTAGAATCCTTGGCAATGGTAAATGAAAATGAAAAACAGGTAAAGCTATTTGCGCCTCTTGCACGTTCGATCGAAAATATTAGATCCGAACTATCTCGTGAATACGAGAAAAAGAAGATCGTGGATAATCGTGTAATGCAACTGAGAAAAATTATGTTATTTGATTCTGTCAAAAATGAAAGTGACACTGAGAGCAGCGACGGTGAAGGTACCCATGGCAAAATATAGAGGCGAACTATATACAATTTATTTATTAAGAGTACAGAGTTAGATATATTCAAATATAATCAGCTGATCGTATTTGAATGAATATGCTGATCTAATAATATTATCTGCAACACGTTTTACTGAAGCAGGATTGATGCCAAAATATCTCGCAGTTGCATTAATTGATGGGAAAGTTATTTCCTGTCCTGTCTGTATATTTACAGACCTAATAACTCTTGCGTCCTTACAATGATTATTAACGCCATTTTTTCCACGTGCAGAATTCTGACTAGGTGTAATAGCTTGCAGGTTAGATAGCTTATTATTCTGGGGATCTCCATCAATGTGATCAACTACAAGTCCATTTTTAACTACTCCACGAAAACATTCGAATATGAATATATGAGATAGATATTTTTTCCCCCCAGCGGTAAATCTAAAATAACCAGCATTATTAAGATTACCGACTGGTTTTTTCAATCTGCAGTGTCTGATTACACCATCTCGGGATGCTTCATAATTTTTAATGGTTGGATGTTTAACAAATTCGTGTTTCTCATAGTACTCAATTTTCAATTTTCTTATAATATCATTGTCGATCGTTTCATCATGAGTCTGATTTGTCTGAGTCATTTTATATAATAATATTATTTGTCTAAATCATTGTTTTGAAATCTGGTCAGATAGTCTTCTACTGTTTTTATAGGAGATTTACCCGACGAAGTATTATTTTTTTTGTCATAATATCGTTTTAGTTCTCTGTATTTTTTTCCGCCACATTTTAAACACAATTGAGTTTTTCCTCTGACTCCAACACCACATTGAATACATGGTATTGGTCCTGTACTTCCATTTATGATACTTTGCGCATGATTTCCGCAGTATTTGTTCACGCACAATTTATTACAATGAGAAGTATCTCCAATTTTGAGCCAAGCACATTTGTTTTTTGTTTCAAGCATTATATATATACTAAAATTTTAATTTAAATACTTGTCTTAATTATATGGAGGAATTATCCATGATTGAACCTAAAAGAGCTAGATTCGATCTCGATCGATTATCAGAATATAAATTTAGTACTTTGATGCAGGATCTAACTTTAACAAATGAGGATGTAACCGAACGTATTCGTGAAGCCAAAAACGAATTTCGTAATAGTGGCGCTGCTCATGTATGGTCAACGTTCAGAGTTGGAAATGTTACTAATATGATGAATGACGAACGAGGAAGAGTAATTATTAATCACCTTGATGATCAAAAATATTTTATTTTAATAAAATTTATTGTAAATACAGAAGAAGATACTTGGATTATTCGTGATAAGCGTGATCCAGTACGCATACAGTCTGGAAATAATATTGTTCTCTTAAATAATAAATCTAAACCCAGAATACTAACCGGTGTTGATAAGGCATATTATGAACGTGCATATCCAGTTACTGCAGTTGTATATGTAATATATCTGCTTAATAATAAACCTGATGTCGGGGATCTAAAGCCGATGAAACTGTCAGAGTCAAGAATAAATTGTGTAGCTGAACGAGTTACAGAACATTTCATAAATGCGATACGTGGTAATGGTTTAACAGATTTAAGGCGTAAAAAAATAAATACGTGGGCAGAATTAGTTAAAGATACTGGAGCATCTATTAAAGATGTTGCTGATCTAGAAAAGAAATTAAGATTTCCAATAACAGTAAAGACGTTAACCGGAGAGATTTTATATAAATCAAAATATGAATCAAGAGGAGCTCCAATAGATATTATTGATCATAATTCGCATGCGTGGACCTCAGCAGTAACAATATTTCCACGAGATAGAGCGGTTAAATTTTATGATGGATATATATTTAATTTTATCAAAAATATCAGCAAAAGTGACCCTGTATCCGTTCGGTTATTTCAAAGTTCAGAATATGATTATTACGATCAGTTTGTACGGCCTAATGGTGATATTTACCATACAGAATCTCTTAATGTAGAAATGGAACATCTTGCGCTGAAATATACTTCAGACGATGTCAAAGTTAGACAATTATTAAATAATTGTTTTACAGTTCCATCTGTAGCGGCTCATTTCGCTCAGGAAAAAAATTTATGGAAACCAACGCGATCGGAATTTCTTGAAGATATTCATAAAAGCTGTGTAGAATATGGACACGGAGGATTGTGGAATACCAAATATAAGTATAATGACGTTATATCTGTTGATATGGTAGCATGTTATCCCGGAAGTTTTCTTGGATACGGAGAATGTTCTGAATATTTTAAGAGATTCGGACATCCATCACACGAAATGACCAGGGTTGCGATAAACGGACATTTACCAGATTTTGACTTAACCGGATTTGTTCATGTAGAATCATTCGAGTTTGCAGAAAATCTCCATCCGATTACTTATGCTTGGTTTGGAAGACATTTTTCAGAAAAATGTTGGGTTTCAATAGTACTATTGCGATATATGCTTGATGTTGGAATTTTAATATCTTTACAGGTGAGTGAGGCGATTATATCATATAGTCCACAGAAACAAATTTGGTTACCAGAACCAAATAGATTTAATATTGATGATGCCAGGAAAGAATTTCCTAATCTTAATGAAGATGACATTATTAAAATTACCAATAATATACGTAAATGCAGAGATGAACATGATGAGAAACTTGCAAAAGATCTTGGTAGAAAGATAATTGGTAAATTTACTCAAGGAGGAGCATATGATCATAAAAGACACTGTACAAGATTGATTATGGACGATACTGAACTCGATTTTATAATAGCTGATACAACGGAAAAAAACACATTTATAAATCGGAGTAATGCTTATTTGTCAGACGGAACCAAACTAGGTACAATTGTGAGTTATCTTGATGGTGACTCACCGCAATTTACTCATTTAAGATCATCTATGTTGGCATATGTTTCTATAAATCTATTGTCTATGATAAATAGATTTTCTCGTGATGCTGTCAGAGTAGCAACGGATTCGTTTTATATAAATAAAAAATATACAGATTTATTAAAACCGCTACTTGGTAATGGTGAATGGGGGTCATGGAGAATAAAACAGGAAAATATACTTAGTTATTCTGAATCCGCCGACGTTGAAATTAAGGAAATATATCACAAAAATAATAATCAAGTATCAAAATCATCAGCACCATCTGTATATGATCCTGTGGCTAGACATAAAACTGTTTATCTTAATGGATGCGGTGGTTCAGGTAAAACAACTCTTGTGATTAAATTATTCATGAATAATAATTCAGATATAATTGTTTTGACACCGACACATAAACTCGCCAGAGAAATAAAGGAGCGAGGAGTAAAATCGTGTACTTATCATAGTTTCTTTAGATGGTGTGGAGACACATGGACTCCTGAGAGAATGGGTGAGAAATATATACCTAAATATATTAGATGGGACGAGATACGCACGGTGTCGTTAGAAATATTAAAAACATTTCTTGATTGGTTATTAACAAAGAATACTGCTGTAATAATGTGTGGTGATCATGGTCAACCACCACCTTTTATTGGTCAGTCTCCACATGAATGGCTGAAGAATAACGTAGATTATTATGAAGAAATAAATGATGACCATAGAGCTATTGATGAACCGCTGAAGGAATTTAAAAGATTAATTAGACTACAACCAGACAGAGTACAATGTGAAATAATGCGAGGAGTAATTCCAGAGACTACGATGAGTGATTTTCTAAATTTATGGAATCCCACTGATTTAATAGTTGCAAGTAGAAAGATAGTTCGTGATGAACTATAGGATAAATTATTTATGTTACATAAAGAAAAGTTTTTAGATCTACCTGTACCATTATGTTATCGCCCAGCAGATACTCGACGACAGAATATTGATGTTGAAATTCCTGGTGGTGGAATACAGAATCTTGTCTTGAATGATATTATTTTAGTCGATATTAATAATGTTGAGAATGCGCTGAATATGAATAAATCACCGTGGACGTTAGGATACGCTATAACTATTCACTCATCACAGGAGTTAACTATTTCTGATACAAATATCTGGATTATAGATGATCGGATTGAATGATCGAATTTAGTCTATCTCGCAGTTTCTAGAGTCAGAAGAATATCTCAACTACATAGAGTTATTATGAATTTTACAGAAAATAATAATCAGACTGTTAATAATGACGTAATAAGAAAGAAACTATATGGTTATAAGCAATGTGACAAAAAAAATAAGCGTGACTTTGATATTGATACTGAATTTATTATAACACTAAAACAACTACAGAATAATCATTGTGCAAGCTGTAACTGTAACATGTTATGGCAATATTCGAATAATAATCCAAGACAATTTACCGTAGACAGAATTAATAGTGATCTTGGTCATACACGTAATAATGTGATGCTGACCTGTCTTGAATGCAATCGACGTAGAGGTTCTGGTTATATAATTGTATGTGGTGGTAATTGTGTGTCTTTAGGAATTACCTGTAATTGTTCACGCACAAATCCACGTTGAGGAGCTCTCGAATCTAATCTGTAGATTGGAGGTCTACCAGTAGATCTAACTACACTAGAAATTGTATGTGTAGTCACGCTCCAGATAGGATCAGTTGCTCTTTTTTTACTACCTTCAAGTTCGCCAGGTTCATATAAATATCTTACAGTTACATTACCTAATACTGGTTGAGGTTGTTGTCTGTCATCGCTACGGGGTATATATTTTTTTTGTAATCGCATTAGAGGGTTTCATGGAAGTTGAACGAGTAATTTCATTATTTAACGCAGCTATCACACTTGGTAACCTCGCAACCCATTCACGAGATCTCTCACCGGACTTAAAGTCAGTGGATATTTCCTTTGCATATTGGTATCCAAATAACCGCTCAGCAAGTGTTCGATTAAATAGTTCAACAATTGCCTGATCACGATGAATTTCAGTATGTCCTTGTCTGATTTTAACGTTATATTTCTTCATCAACGATAATACTGCACCGAGAAATTCTAACCTGTAATAACTGTGGCCATCGCAAAGGTCCTCGCTGATAAATTCGTTCAAACGCAGATGCAACTTCAGACGCTGTCTTTGTTGATAATGGTTCCGCTTCTTTATATCTACTTGCAACGTCAACGACAGTTAATGCGTATTTGTACGTGCGTGATTGACGTTTACCAATTTTAATGGTATCGTGTGGTAAAAATAAAATATCTGCTTGATGAACTTCATTAGGGACGCTGACATCAAAATGTGCATATTGAATTTTTTTAGGTGGTGGTAGATAAATCTGCCATATTGCCTGTCGCGCTAACCACGCTGCAGCAACAGAACGCGAAACTTTTGCTGCTTCAGATAATTTACTAATAGCTGATCTACCTCTCCAATATCCTCTTGGGCTATAATAAATGGATTCCATTATAATAGTTATATAATTAATTACCAGCCCCTAACATTATTTTACCTTTCATGGCAGATTTTACTAGAAAACTAGCGAGTTTTTCTGTGACAGATTTATTAGGTATAGAATTCAATGCATGAATCAATTTTACATCTGCGAGAATCCTTTGTTGTAAATCTTTGCTTTTATACGCAACATCATGAACATGACACGCTTGATCAATCTTATTTATTGGATACTCTCCTGATCTTGGTTGATCTTGATTATCAAGTCGGATATCAAGTCGAGTTCCAGGACCACAATAATTATATCCAGGAAGATGTTTGTCACCGGGGTATTTAGCCCATGGAGTTCCTGGTAATTTTCCTAATAAAGCGGAAATATCTCCACCTGTCTTTGTTTTGACAAATTTGTATTTCTTCGTGCCACATTTTACACATTTGCCTGTCAGAGCACGTCGTTTATTCTTCGTTGTTATTGTAGTTAATTCAGCAGTGGGTGTAGACGCTGTACACCGAACACAATATAGATCCATATTATTTATTATATGGATATAATTGACTTTTCGGCGACACGAAAACAGGAGCCAGTAAAACATCATCCAGCATTACCAAATTCGATAAGGATGATTATAATAGGTCCATCTGGATCGGGTAAAACACAACTATTATTGAATTTAATGATGCGATGGTTAAAATGGAGTAAACTGTATTTAGTAGCACCATCTGTAGATGATCAACATTGTTATGAAGTACTTAAAGATTTTAATGAAAAAGCGAAATTGCTGAATGAAGACGGTGATGATGTTGTTGACTTTATTACCGATATTGATGAGGCCCCATCTGTAGATGATCTAGATGGATTTATTAATAATTTAGTGGTGTACGATGATGTTATGTTGGATAAACAGACAAATCCAGCTAGAATATTTTCTCGAGGTAGACACAAGAATACAGATGTTATATACGTCACTCAGCGTTATACACAAATACCGAAGGTAATCAGAGACAACTGCAATATTTTAGTTGTATTTAATGGAAAAGATAATTATACTTTACAGAATATTTACTATACTTGGTGTTCAGGGGATACAGATATGATTAAATTTAAAAACTTTTTTGCTCAAGCACAAGCTGTTCCGTTTGGATTTATTACAATAAATCTACATGACCCAAGATCTAGATATCGTGTAGGTTTGGATAAAATCTTTGGTTAATCTGATATATATGTATGTGTTGGAGCAGCAGGCAGGGCGGCCGACAAAAATTAATTGACCCGCGAGTAAATTAAACGCATTATAACATAAAAAACAAAAAGTCAAAAATAAAATAACAAAAATGAGCTAACATTATCCGTTTTGGTAATAATAAAAGTTAGGAGGTTAGGTTTAGCGTTATTGACATTATTTTTTCAGCCCCTGTAGGAACCTTATGTTTTAGACAAATGACGATTCAGACAGATGTCTGTTCGCCCTGCCTGCTGCTCCACTGAATATTGTAATTATTTGTATTTACAAGTAGGTCACTTTCTAACATGATGTGATATGTATGCTCATGGAAATCTGGCGTGTGCATTCACCTTTATTACATATGTTAGCACCAAAAAATGTAAACTGTTGATGTAAATACATTATTTGTTGCTATTTTTGGATGATGCACATGCACTTAATATCCTGTTACTTCAGTCTAAACACAGGCTTTTAGAATTTATCCCAATGTAAGCATAAAAAGAAAAACTGTAATCTGGTTTGATATCAATACTTGGAAACAAACTCTGTTTCATGCAATATTTCACTCGTGTCCTCACCTGGTAATTTTCTAACGTACCACTAATAATTCTTGTTGCATATGTTCTCCTTCATATCATGTCTCATTAGTTAGATCAGAGGAATATGATGTTTTAAAAGATTTAGAAGATACGACGACGGTAATTAACTTATCGTTTGATCTAGTGATCAACAAGGATTTTATGACAGTTTTAAACAGATGTTGCAAGACATATTACTGATAAAATATCGGAACTTCAAGAAGAGAAAATGGCAGATTCAAATAACCAAATCCTTCAATATGCGGACATGATGCACCTTTAATAATCAACAACATTCAAACTCTCTTTAAGTTAAAGCAGGCACAAACAATTGGGGTCAAGCCATGCAAAGCACTGTTTAAAGGATTATTTTCACTATGGTTTATTTTTTGCTATATTCGTGATCATTTATTTTAAAGTGAAAATAAAATATCTGTGAATATTTCAGACAATACTATACAATAAAAGTAAAACTAATAGGAAGATAACATTAGACTGATAAAAACAGTGAATTTAAATACAGCAAAAACGTCGCCTTATAGCAAAATTAACTGGTTCAACTAGTATTTCCCTCTGTGTGTGATATGTCTTATATATCAAACATAACTGACATGATCAACTGGTCGTAAAGAATAGACAATGCAAAACAAAATCTTGACAAAATAGACTGAGTTAATTACCACAGCCCTATCGACCCCAATGATTATAAAAGATTCCTGTACACCAAAAGCTTCGATTATAGATACTATCCCGTTTTATTCCACCGCTGACATTAATATAGTCCGATATATCAACCCCCAAATTTATGTTGATACTGATGGACGATATGTGGGTCTAATGTTTTAGACAAATACCGGTAATTGGTAATAGCCTGATCTAGCGCGAAATTCAAAATGGCCACAGGACAGAATGTCGTGCTATTCCACGTGGATTTACAAGTCATCAAAGATAGGATTTGCTCTGGAAACATAATGTACGTGTCACAAAAAGAATCCTTCAGCCGACGGTAGCTCCACAGCCTCGAGAAATACCGATACGTGTAGAAAATTTACACCGATGTCTGTAGCCAACAATTGCTGCAAACTTTTGCAGCTTTTAATGAATAGGTGATACCAGTTCCTAAACCGAAATAATATTGTCATGAGCGAGGGGCGATTTATCGGCCTAACAATAATGAAGCATTCAAGCATTGTTTCATCCTTTCTAACGGTCAAAATTTCTCAAGGTTATCCATGATACTCGAACACACATGTTTTTGGCCGTCGAAAGAATCTTGAAGCTCAGACGTGGGTACCACACTACTTAAAACGAAATGATTTTTCTTTTCTTGCATTTCAACGGAATGAGGATTAGATAAAGTTGGTCTGGGTACCAGCAGTCATGGTTTGCTTACGGTCTGGCTGATCCGGCTGTGGGAACACTTTCTTTTGTCTCAGCCGGCCCGTTATGGTCTGCATGCCGATACTGGTTGAATCTGATGTTTCACCGAAGTCTACATCCTTGTAAATGGCCCAGAACTGGTAAGGACGAATAATTGAAAAGGAAAAAAACACTATTATCTTATCTATCCCCATTATAACACACATACCAGTGCAAACAACCATCCCATAATGAACCTGCTGATGAGAGAATCTACGGTTTTAGTATGTGGCTACATTATTTGCAGTTAGGTGTGCGCCATGCACAATGAATGAATGAATGAATGAATCAGTCAATCTATCTATCAATCTATCAATCTATCTATCTATCTATCAATCTATCTATCTATTTTAAACAAACACCGAATAGTGCTAATATTTGTTCATGGGGTCCTTTGATTTGAGTAACAGATTGGCATGTGAACATGCAAGATCTAATAGGACTGTAGCAGACAGAGTTAGACCACAACGTCTTCATATAATACAAGTGAGTAAGAAATTTTAAAATGATTTCAGACAAAACTATGTTCGAAAATATGTTTGAAATTAGAAATAATCACATTGTCAGCATTTCTTAATGACATTGTTTACCAAAGTATATTACGAAGACGAATTGTCACATAAACATACAGCATGCACGCATGCATGCACGCACACAGATACATACATATATACCTCCATGAAACTACAATTATTCTAGTTATTTGATTTGCATAGTTTCCCGGAGATGGCTTGATAAAAAGGACAAGAAGAGGAAAAGAAGACAGGAAAAGGATTTTCAGAAAATGCTTATCCGTCAATATGCATCAAATATACTGGCCTCTTTCTAAAACAATATAAGTTAGTTTGTGAGGGTGAACATTAATAAAGAAAATTGGCATTTTAAAGTGCCTGGCTTGATAAAAAAAATCGCCGCCAGTGTATAGATATCAAATGAACAAGCTTGATAAATCATTGAAAACTTACCTTCGGAACAAAAATAAAAGTCATGGTTACTGTGACATACACCTGAATCTGGATAAAATGTAACAGGTACAACATATCTGGACCTGAACCGGTCAGAATGAAACGACTGAAATGAAATAATATAGAAACAGTATCAGCCAATGAATAGGTTTGACGTTTAGGGTTCATTCCTTAAACAACATTCTCCTTCCTCTCTGTTGACAATAAAGATAATCCATTAACGAACGCATTATTATTATGTGAAGAAACCTCTTCATTCGGTCCATTTTTGAATAATTTTGCGCGGTACAGAAACTAAGCATGCAAGAGATAATACAGACTGACTAAAGATAGCTATAGTTTTTGCATAAATCCCCGTTTGCTTGTACCCCCTACCGATTTCAATGACAAAAATCATAAATGTGATAAAATAAAGTGCACAGAATTTAGTCATTTCATTCATTGATTTATAATTTCTAGAGTGACTGAGACCAGGGTGACCCTAACACTGTTATCGTCTGCGAGTTAATACTTAACGGAGTTTCCATACTAACACGGCGCCATATTGGGTACACTATAAGCGAGTCTATTTTCCTTAGGCATCAGAGTGACGTAGTTCATCCTATTCGATAACTGCTGGATAATTCCGTAAATTACCGTAAGATTGAGAGTTGAGACTTACATCCCCTTGCACACATATACATAGAAATTACACCGCTTGTAAATCCACGTCTACGGCATATTTGTCGTTGTTATTCTTTTTCTTTGCTTGATTCGACATTGTAAATATCGAAAGCAGACAACGTAATATTTACCTTCTATATACATACACGTGTCATCTTGCATCCGCCCTTCCGCCGAAAATGGAATTATCCAGGAAATGGAAATGGCGGCGAGCAGGGTTGTTTTTTTCCATTGACAACTTCCTTTATTTTGAAATCAGGTTTTAAATTTTATATCAAAGAATGAACTAAGTTCTGTCCATATTTTAATATCGCATGTATGCTTTTCGTTTTCTTAATCGGTGGGGGAGTACAAACAAAAGGGGAGGTATATTAAGACTTTAGATAAATAGTAAATGGGTACGTGGGAGTATTTAGGTAAGCAGAGGTATATGCAAGCATAAATCAGTAAACAGTGAATGCGAGTTGGGTAATGCTGTTATCTCCTTTATCATTCCAAAACGATGTCCGAATTTGCTTGTGTGAGGAAATACAAACGTCTTCTTAGTCAAATGACATAATATTGAGTTTTAGTCATCTACATGCCAGTCCAACAGTATGTTGATTAGAGCCCGAACACGACAGGCATATAAAGCTGTGGAAAAACAGCACGTTGACTAGAGCCCGAACACAATAGGCATATAAAGCTGTGGAAAAACAGCATGTTGACTAGAGCCTGAACACAACAGACATATCAAGATGTGAAAAATAGCATGTTCACTAGAGCCCGAACACAACAGACATATACAGCTGCAAAATGTAGTATGCCTACAGCTGTATCAACCTCGTAGTCCCAAAAATGACTAGCGACAGGTCAACATTAATTTGTTCATTTATCCATTCACTCCATTTAATTAAGTTATTTTCGAACAAAATATATATTAATCATTCTTTGAGGTTTGTCTACGCACAACTGAGAGTTATATTTCCCTTTCCAATACTCATTAATTTCGAAATAAAATATAATATACATAAATGTATGTATTTCAAGGTAAATCAACGGTCAAGGAAATTATTTATATTTTGAAAAGAAATGGTGTAATGGTAATCAAATGGAAAGAAAATCATAGGATTAATGTCATAGTTAGGGACTGGAATTTTTCATTTTAGGTGCAAACGGAAACCTCTGTTTTAGTAAGGGTAACGGATAACCTGTTGAATTTTTCTGAGACCGTGTTTGACTTGTATTCCTATTTACATTTGACTAAATAAAATCACACAATACCTAAAATGTTCATGAAAATGCCAAAAATTCTTTCAAATGAAAGGAACATTTAGCATCTCAGTGCAAACTCTATCATATCAATTGCAACTCCAAGTGAACAGCTTGGCTAATGGCGTAACGGCTTGGCTATTACACGCGACATCTTTGCCCAAGTCACTCAGACAGTGTTGATTGACACAAGTAGTTGTAAAATTAAAGTTAGTCACTCGTAATAACAGTGGCCATTTCGGACAATCCGAGCATCCTTGTCCTTTTTCACTATACTGTGCACTACTTTTGTTCACATGGCGCAATATGGGTGGCGGAAGTAAACAATGCCCATTCAGAACGTCGGCTTTTCTGCCGTAACATATGTGGTGTATTCCAACAGAGGCAAACCACCAAATGCATATGCATTCAATTGTTGGATATATTTTGGAAACTAAAAGAACCCATAAATTCTTTTCTCGCGTGGCAGATGATTATATATTTTTGTACCCATTTGTAATTACTGTAATGTCTATATTTTATGAACTCCTATCAGTTAGAATTAATTACAATATATATTTTTGAAGCTAAATTGCCAAAATACACAAGTGTAATGACCAAAAGGAGTGCATGAAACTTAACGTATAAACACAGCTTTGAATAAAGAATAACTATTTTCTTGCAGAGTGCAGTTTTTAATTTGGCATAGCAAAATGGTCCCATCAGTGTCACAACCATCGCTAGAGTCAAGTTTAAAAATAAAAACTTAGATGATAGCCCTGCCGCCTTTGAAAAACACTCATGCGGTGATTGATCGGAACCTATGTTGTTGATTCGAAAAATCAACAGTAGAACGATCAGCGTAGAACCGTATCTGGTTCTAAGCTGTTGGCGTGTAAAATCGTCTTCGCTAGCCAAGGGTTGGTGATACATTTAGTTCCACTTCAACCCTTAGAATATATTACAAGCGGAAACAACGTCTACAACTCTGCTTTCTGACTGGATGCAGTTGAGAAATTGATTGAATTAAACTGCTCGTTACCTATTAAAATATTCTGGAATGATTGTAGCGGCGTATAGAGATAAGGACATGCGCTGCTTGGTTTGATTTAGTGTTTTACTGAACAGTAACACAAGTAGGTTGTTTTTAGTGCCGTGACAATTGGAGTAAAGTGCCTTCCAAAGCAGGTTTATCCAATGGCAAAATTTGAACCAGCACCGTTTATGTCTCGATTC
>JAECUM010065552.1:0-14384 GCA_016617855.1 Megalonaias nervosa | reverse complement strand
CAATCGTGACGTCATACGGTGATTTTATTTGGCGAATGAAATATCCAGACGGAATTCTCCTTAGGTACCAATATTCATAAAACCAAATTGCAATTTATTGTGCAGAAGATAGTGCGGGTACGTGTTTCAAAATTCATAATAAGCACCCATCACATAATCAACTTTAAATGGCCCTACTACCCATCATCTTGTATTCTACTACACAAAATTCATAATAAGCACCCATCACATAATCAACTTTAAATGACTCTACTACCCATCATCTTGTTTTCTACTACACAAAATTCATAATAAGCACCCATCACATAATCAACTTTAAATGACCCTACTACCCATCATCTTGTATTCTACTACACAAGAGTACTCAAACATCCAGTTGAATACTTCATTCATTTTGATTGCGATATCACAAATACTTGGATAATCTACTGTTTGTGTTAAAATATATTGACTGATATATTATCGGTTCCAACCATGTTACTGGTTCCATCCATGATAACAAAGTAACTTATAAACTATCTGATGGACCTTGTTTCTTCATCAAAGAACTGTGATCCTAAACGACGATAGGCTGTTTGATAGTCCATACTCAAGAGTATATTGGCGCTGTTGAATGCACATATGAATAAATTTGAAATCTTATTGAATAGATATCGATTATTATAATAATATCCTTTACAACGTTATCTTGCAAGCATTCAGTTCGGATTTGGCCGCTGAACACTTTCGTCTTTTGTAATATCGACATTGTTACCAGTCCAGTTTTTCTTGTAATTGTAGTTTCAGCACGAAATGCGTTCCATTCACTTTTATATGTTTAGCCTCGACAATAACAAATAAGATCTACTTTAGTGAAATGTTTGATGCAAAGATATGCTTTGTCGTGAAAGAAAACTTTTGGTGACAAATGCATCCTCAGAACTATCGCTGGATAAGGCTTTTAAAGAAATATAATTATCTTTACAAAAAAGAATCTTGAGTATTTAAACATGGACTCCTTTAGTATATGAGGAGTCGGTTAATCTGAAATAAAATATTTCCAAATTGTTCCAATCTGTTAATATTAGTTTTGTTGATGATACTGGATTTCACTTGCTGCTGCTACAATTGGTACCATTGCTATAGTTCAGCAATCGATTATGAAACTTATAGACAATACAACTGCTGCCAGAATTAATCCCATTTGTTTATCCCCTGATGCAGACACATTCTTAGTATAGCCTCTCAATACCCATTGACGATCTGACGGGGAAAAGACTATCTGACCTTTCGGGACTCGTCCACAATACACCCACTGTTGCTTTTCAATTTGCATATTTGGCTCCTATAACGACAACTGTTTTCATGGCGAATCGAGGTTTAAAGCCATTTCAATTAATTTGTTTTGTGTAATTGATGACGTATGAGGCTGAAAATTAAGAATCAGAAGTAGGTGTACAAAACTGCCAACATAGTTTCACTTCTTTGATATTTTTCCCCACCTTTCGTATTCTTTGATTTGGGATGTTCTCGATATTGCATATGCCGTCGACTTCCTACGGCACTAGTTGTAACCAGGACAAGTAAAACGTTCTGTAAAAGCCACTTTGTTCATATGATCTACTCTATGAACACATAGGTGGCATCATGTGATCTAATCTATGTACAGATAGGTGGCATCAGCTGACCTGCTCCAGCACTTGCAAATGTATGTTTTTGTTTGATATATTCCACAGTGATTTGTTGCCTGTCTTGTAACAGACAGCTGTCTTTATAATTATGCAGATGACATTATCATGAAAATATTAAAAATTTGGTCTTCGCAGTAGAAGAAAAGATCTATCTCTCAGTGAATGGTTCACAAATAACACAAATAAACGTAAGCCATGAGAAGTCCCTGCTAGTTATTCCAAGACATACGACCTATATGGAATTTCCATTCAAAATGGGAAACAGAAGTCATACTCTTAGAAATCACATGGAATTTTCAGCTCAGAGTTATTACTTGCATATCCGAATTATGCGATAAGGCAACTACACAACTTCTTTACAGACAGAAACATGACAGTACTACCAAGAGCGAGAGAACAGCCATGTATGATATTAGGTAGTTTGTATAGTCTAATGCTAAACTGTGTAACGCACTTCGTAGCATATTCAGAGGATAATTGCCTCTACGGCAATTTCTCAGATTACGACGATTTGTAATGGTCCATCGTGTAGTTGCTATGCACGATTGTAGGTTCCTGTCTTGTTAACTTTAATCAAAAGATACTTTCTGATTCAGGTAAATTTTATTTTTCTGTATGAATGATGTTAGTTTATTCCAGTAAAATTATGTTACTGTTCACATGGATGTTAATAAGTTGTTTATGTTCACATGGATGTTAATGAGTTGTTATGTAGAAAGCAATGATTGCCCTACTTAATTAGTAATAAATTATTATGTTAGCTTAATGCAAATATAACTATGTGCTCCATGACACCGTGTGTCTCGTGGTAACTTTAAAATTTGTTTATAGCTAATTCGGGCCAATGGGAAACCTTATGTTAAAGCCCGATGCCGCCGTTGCGCGCAAAATATCGTATACACCGAATCATTTGAATAATAATGAATCTTGAAAGATATTGGTCATAAGCATCGATTGGTTCCATTAAAGCAAGAAAATATAGACGTTTCATCACAATATGGGTCATCTAATGTCTCTTTCGAACTGAGAAACCCATTTTTCACATGTGGATGAATCATTCCTATGTTTATCAGCGACATCTATGTGTCCACCGCTTTATGTTGAAATCTGGAACGCAAAATTTCATGATGTCACCGTTGTATGCATAAGTAGCCAACACCACGCTATGTCGGATACGGTAAGTGATCCTTATGTGATACGCTATTCTCATTCTGTAGTTGATATGATGCATTATCCAGCCAAACATTTACGAATACCTTATCTTTCAAGGCATAACTGACGTATATTATTTTTACAAGTCCGTGTGGTATGTTTACGAATTGATTTCCAGAAAATTGTGAACTTCTTCATACAAGCTGACATTCATTGTGATGACGTTCAATGTTCTGACGTATTGGAAAAAATGATCTAACATCTTGGAACGGAGTACAGAGACAATGGTGGAGATTTTCATTTGCACTCGTTGTTCGGATACTTGACTATAGTTCTGCTCAAACATTTAGTGAAGTCATTTGTCCCTGTTTTAGGACTTCTACACGGCGCAAGTAAAGTTTGTATTCTTCTGACATTTTATTCGTTAGCTTTGGATGTGTTCTTTACACGATACTACATCGATACAGTCTCACGTGCACATCCACTCCATTCATCAGATATTTGTCTTATAACCACGTGTTGGAATGCAAGCGATCCATCAATTCTGATCTACGTCGTTGTTTGATTTATTCTGATAGGTGTTAAATCCAACATTGTCAGGATCATCATCTTCTGTTAACTCTGCGTCGTTGAACTTCTCCATCGTGTCCAATTTCCATGCCAAGAAAGCATCCATGTATATGACTTCGGCATCATTTCCATACGTCAGGTACGGTCAGTTAGGGTACGTATCCATGCTTTTGCTTACCATTTTGTTTTTTAAGTACAAATCCACTTCGCTGTACAATGATTGCATGACGTTCCTGAGGAAAGTAAACTGGCGTGTGTGCCTGGATTGGTGTTGTCCACTTTGAGAAATTTAAGTTTCAGGTAAGTATGATTGCTATTCAGATCGATGTAATATTCGGTCTGTCCTTTGATTAAAAATTCGATATTTACTGCAACGGTGATGCTCTTTGGATTCATAAACTGTTCCTGATCATGCTCCTTCAGGATTTCGATGATAAACTTTTATGAACTTCGTTAATATTCAGCACGTGCTGAGGATGAAAGCTTTTTACCGAAGGAAATTTCAAATGATCTTCGTAATCTAACTGTTTGGCTTGAGAGGTAATTTGACCGTGAAACATCTTAGATTATATTTTAGAAACATTGAAATATCAGTCGGTAAAGTGTAATGAAACTGGTTATTCACAGCTCATTTTTGGGGGTTTCCGAGGAGTCAGTCGATGTCAAAGTAAAATGATTTTCCTAATGTTCCGAAAGAGGATTGCTTCTGCTGTTGTGACTGGAATAATACTAACTGGCGTTGACATCAAGGATACCGTTGTTGTTACTGCCTGTAGTAACGTTCAATGAAGATTTGGAAGAATATAAACAATACAACTGTTAAGTAAAATTATCCACAGTTGTTTGTCTCCTTGTTGCAAACTCAAGTTGGCAATAACTGTTCCGCTAACACAATATACGAGATTGAGTTGGCACAAAAAGTGATTTGAGTTTAAGGCACACGGTCTCCATACACGAACCGCATATGTTGATTTTGTTATTGTTTTGTAGTCGATGACTTATGAAGTGGCAATCCAAGAATCAAGACTAAGTATATATCCTTCCCAAGGCACTTTACTTCTTCCAATTGGCGTTTGCCTACTTTACGCGTTATTTGATCAAGAATGATTTTGATGTTCTAAACGGCGTCTTCTTTTTGGGTCATTCGTTGTAATTCAACCCTTCTTTATTTTGGGTGGTAGCTGACGATCCAACCAATCAATTAAACTCCATAACTGTGTTTTCGATGGTCATTTCAATGATGATACGATTGATTTAAGACTTCAACAAGACATGGTAAGACGTCGATATACTTGAGTGAGTGTTGATGTGAAAATTATTTCCACATGCTTTCTTTCAATGTACTTTATAAACATTCCACGACTGTGACCTTATTTTTAGAATTTTCGGTGGTGAAAAATTAATGTGTCGTTTCATTACATTCTTTTTAAAACGTTTGGTTACAAAATTCAATGGCCTCTTCTGTTTGCCATCGTAGAAGGTGAGGAACACTTTGTTTTAAATCCCGTCAAGGAACGACACATGCTGATTTTAAAAAGAGGTTTTTGAGGTATATCAATTAAATCAGCTTTCCATTGATAGTCTCAGCTTTCTGGTGAAGGAGCTGACGACGTTGCAATAATTGTCCGTACCGTTGTGATTTTTTGTCCGTACCGTTGTGATTTTTTGTCCGTACCGTTGTGATTTTACCTTTTCTGACAAAGCGGTTCGATCCAGCGACGGTTGTAATTCTTGTTGTAACTGTGTCCTTTCGGTGACAGTAGGATTCAGAGGTGAATGAGATATCAGTTGTATGTAACAACGATGGAGTTTGATCCATCGTTTGTATGGAACTCAAGATAGTTTTCATCCTTCCGTAGCTTCAAAGGTACAAGGATGTCATGTTTATCTTCATGTCCTTAAATCATGACTAATCCTAAACATTGTCCAGCAGATGAATAATGTTTGGCAGAAAAGAAGTACAGGATTTTTCTTTTAGTTGCTTTATACTTCAGATAGACGCCAAAGAAATGTATAAATGACAGACTATCCTTCTTTGCACCAGTGGTCAAACAAACTGGCACGACATTTCAAATAATCGGGATTGGTGTTCTGATACAGATGCGTAAATACGCATGAGTGTTTGAGTGGCATCGTCATAAAGATAATTCTACCAATGGGTTCCTAGCTAACACTTGCACTTTAGATTTATTTCTTGGTAATTACACAATACCAAATTATGGACAATGCGACCTATTGTGCGATTTGGTTTACTTTGTTTAAATAACATTTGTGTAATGCAAATGATAATGGGATAATGGTGACGCCCTTTTCGTGTAAACAAAAGTTTAATTTGTTCTTCGACCTCTCCTAACATGACGAAGATGATAAGATTGTGTTACTCGTTAGATACGATCCCTCTGTCTTATCGACGAATACTTTCTACAAGCGAAATGGATCCTCCCTGACGGTTTCGAATTAATATGTAAGCCGAATGCAAATGTTTGTAACTCCAAGCGATATGTTAGGGTGGACGATCAAACAAGTATAATTTGTGTGCGATCAAACGTTTGACAAATTAAGTTTTGCCTGAAACACTTGGTCCAGCAATTTACGTGTTAAAGGGATGATTAATCTACAGGCCTATCAACATTGACGATTTAACGTATCACTTTGAGAGCAGAGGAGGAACAGGAAGAGCAAAATGCAGCCATAAATGTGTTGTTGAGAATTATGATACTGCTATTAACGACACAATACATTTTATAAATTTGATGTGTAATGTTTGTTGTTTCAAATGTTGGTACCGCAACAGAAGCATATTAACATTTCAAAGAAATAGATTATATTTTGTTTTAATCAGCTACACAATTATATCCTTTTTTCCATGTTTCCAATCAGTCACATTCTTTCAGTTGTAAGTCTATTGGTGTACACTGCAAGCCACGTGCAGTTCTGTGATAATCTCTTCAAAGAATTCTTCTCTACGTATACTTGAAAATAGTAATAGTTTAATAATTGGGAAATGATTTCGAGATTGCGTTTCATTTGTATCTTGGTAATTCCTATGAGAGCAGCTACAAAAACAGATTCTGAATGAGCACTTCTAAACCAATCTTTATTTTAGAAGACATAGTCATACTTTCTAAACAGGATACTTACTAGTACAGTGTGGAACAGAAAATATTTAGTAACTAACATACACGACATGTCTTGAAGAGATATCGTCTTAACGAAATACTTTTTCCGCACATTTATTTATTTATTTTGGTAATCTTGTATGCCTTCATCTTCTTAAATAATTATCTGTAGTATTTCATTTCTATAGATTGCCTCGATATTTCCGTTATTTCTAACATAATGCATCATTCATATGTTTGCTCGTACAACTCTTCCTTTAGTAAACTCTTAGAAAAGATTTTACAGTTTTGATGAGAGCAACATCTGGGCATCTGTGAAATAAACATCACTGGAACTCGTATACGTTCTGGGGCATTTCTAAATCCCAGCTATCCGTCTAATTTTCTTTTCTACGCCGTTTCCTTCACGTCATATCCATTTGTCGTCAATCTCACACAAGCAATGGAGCCAATGCAAAGCGTTGGTGGAGTATAGGTGACTGACTGACAGACTGGCTAGTTTGTTCTCGCAAATGAACTTCTTTCGATATCATTGGCTTATATATTTGATCTTTAAGAACATCTTGCATGTAAACAGTTTCATATACTTGTAGACTTCTTGGTACACGGGTAAGATTATACTTCATGATTGCACTATATGTAATTGAGTGCATCACGTTTGATTTGACTGTGATGATGTTGTTCACACTGGAGACGGATGCACCATCTTCATCAAAAAAGACATTGTTGGTTTTAAAATATGATGCCTGGAGCACTGCAGTGAGGTAGGCGTTGCAATTTGCCAAGATGAAAGTGACTGAAAAAAGGCTGGAAGCTTTTGCGTCTTTAAATCTGATCTTCCCTGCCTGAGCTTTTTCGTTTAAGCATGGTTAAGGCTATTTTACCAACTGATCCATAATTAATTCTGACTTTGCAACTCATACACCAGTTAAATCTTGGTTCCTCTAATTTCCGAATATATTCCGAAAAGAATCTCCTTATTGTTATGTTTATGTTCTAACTAGCTACATTTGAAATGATTTTTATTACTGACTTGTAAAATATAGTGATGTTCACACATTCTCTTCTTTCAAATTCTTTATATTCCGTAGAGGCCATGCAACAAAAGGCACAAAGAAATAAAGAAACCATGACAACTTCCAACTTACAATGTACTGTGTCTTGTGTCATGCTGCTTCTTTCTCAATCGAATCATTGCCAGGAAAAATTATTCAGATTAATAAACACTGAAATTGTAACAAAAAAGAACAAAGGTCTGCATTAAAAACCAGGATTGCCGACTAAAACCGTTATTATGCTGCCTGCACTAATTTACATCACACAGCAGCAGACTTCAGCAGGACAGAAGGAGAAAAGATCAGAAAAAGGAAGGAAATGTGGAGCAGATACACAACCAGATAAAGGCAATCAAATGAATTTGACTGAGTACGCCTTTTTTTCTTCGTTGGACATGGGTATTATCGCTCTGCTCCCGTTATTCATCTATCGATAGATCTGGTTTTCCTTTAAACTCTCTCAAATTCGCTTAATCTCCTTTTCATGTTTTCTACTATTGATTTTCTTTTGGACTTTAAATAATTAACCTTAAAAAAGACGAAAATTGTTGCATTAGAACTGTTAAAATCCCATTACAACACATGAACCTCTTAATTCCTTCTTAGCCCCAAGACAAGACATAACAACAATATACACCAACAAATCAGATCATATGTCAGTTGCCCGCTACACCAGCTAACACCAATTAAAATTAAATTGAACCACCAATTTGGACGAACGCCGGCGATCTTACTCGGACGTAGTCAGCTAACCCCGCCCCCACCAAGATCTAACCTAAACTTGCACTTCTTAACGCTAATCCAAACCTCCACTCCTAATGGGTCTGACATGAGCAGCATCCTACTGCCACCCAGCATCCTTGAAACGACTAAACCCCTAGGAGAGCTGAGCCCATCCAAAATAATAAAAGTGCAAACAAAGGCACACAAACATACCAGCCTGCTCATCACAAAACAGATGGTACGCGAACCGAGACCAGCAAACACACAACCACCAAAGGGAATACATGTGACGAGCTCTTGGACAAAATATTAACAACCACCTAATTGTAATAAAACCGAAAAGGGCCACTATGCTTTTAAACCTCTAAAACAGCCCCAGCGATAATAAAATCCAACTAAAACAACAACGACACCAAAACCAACACAAAGTTTAACGTACCATTACCGGAGGGAGAAAAACGTGCCCCGAAACTCTAATCAAAACAAAACAACAGTACTTGTATAAAACACAGAAAGATCCCCAAAAAATAAAAAACATCAAATCTCAATGAAGATCCAACACAACAGAAATCAACAAATCAACAACCCACCCCACAAAAATGCACAAAGCCCACCACAAAATCCCAAGCAACCACAAAAATGTCACACTGAGATTAAGGCACACACCCCACCCACCAAACAAAATCAGGAACACACCAAAACAAAATAATAGGAAGTCACACACACGCAAACACACAAGGTACCCGATACACTTTGCAATGTTTTAAAGGAATTAGTCTCATTGGTCACAAGATTACCAGAAACAAATGTGTGGTGCGTGAACTCCTGAAACTCCACGAGGGAGATTTCTGCTTCAAATACGCTAAAGACGGTTATATAATAATGAAATGTATCTCAGAAAATCAAATGATCACATTCTTGGAAATGGAAAGGATAAACGTAAAGGTCACAAAACACAATAAACTTAAGACGCACCAACTCACAACTCTCCAGAAGCCACACACTAAGAGGTTATTTACACAAACCCTACGAATGACTTAAACGACATTCTAAACCATGTAAGGAGCAGCGGACAGGAAATCTAGAAAGCCGTGAGCTTAAAGACGGAGGATGGGAATGATAGCACCGCCGTGGTAGTGTTTTTCATGGATGATACTCCCCAAATTAATAAATACTGGTGAATGTTTAGAACCAGGCAGATTGCACCAATTTAAGAATAAGCCCCAATTATTCCGACACTGTTAAGGGGGGGGGGGGGGGCAATTTTCACAAAACTTCCTTACGCTTTTCCTTTGCGATCAATGTGGATTGCATTATCCCTACAGGAAATCCTATGGCGCAACAAAGCAGCGCTGTGTAACGGCAGACACAAACATTACAAATCTGAATGATCCAGGGCCAGTAAAGAGGCTCTATCAATAAAATACATATTTATTTCTGCGTTTAAAAATCTTTAAGCTAGAATACAAAATAATCAAGATAATTTTTTTAAAGACCAGGACTAACTGTGCAGAAATTTAAAGTACCGAATAAGATAGGAGCAACATAATACTAATACTAATAATAATAATAATAATAATAATAATAATAATAATAACACTGAATCAGTACTTTAGACACTAGTAAAAGATTTAATAACCATATAATTAATGTAAAACTAGAAAGGCTAACTCAAGGCAACCTAGTTATCTGACAATGGATCTTGTGCGGCCTTAGAATGCACGCCGACCAACTAAGCATTAAAGTAAAAGGACTGCCAGACAACCACATGTAATGTACATTCAGGAAAAGCACCTGAATGATATCATTTCAAACATTTTATGATATAACACAAAATACACAAGACATTGATCTCCCGCCGCTCAGGGAGGAGTGGGGCCTTGCAATTACTGTTAAAATAGCATAATAACCGAACAGCAAGTCGTATCCGAATTAAGACCACCCTACAATATAGAACTACGGACAATTAAGGCCCAAACTCAAAAACACACAATTGTCACTACAAAACTGTACGAAACGGTTGACAAGCATAAATTAAACTCACAAGAACTTACCAACGATTTAGGAGAATGGGTAATAATATGCGGGGACATTAATGCAACAATGAAATTTGGGAACGTAGAACGACCAATTTCAAAGGGATATTGGTAGAGAAATGGGCTAAAAAGTGCAATGTAACAATTGTAAACAGTGGCCAAACACCCGTATCTACCCTGCAACAGGTCAACTCACGGCTATAGATGTATCACTCTGTATGCCGAGAATGGCAGAGATAACTGGTTGGCAAGTCGATGTTACGAACACGATAGGGAGAGAGACCACTTTCCCACGAGTGTAAGTATACAAATTAAGGTTCCACAAGTTTACACATCAACCTAATCCTTAAAAGTGCTAAAGGGGGCTCTCACCAAATAACGATCTAACTCTACAAAGAGCACATACGAATTAAACTTGACTACACATGTCAAGTGTACAAGTCAGCCAGCGCAGCGGTACTCGGTCAACTGGTTCAATCTAAAGAACTTTGTGCATGTACTGGAGTACTTAAAAGCACTTCTACGGAGGAAATCTTTGTATGTCGCCCACGTATCAATAAATGGTGCAAACAACCGTACACTACATGCAATCTAAAAGTGCAGTAAACCTTTCCACGTGAAAATGAAGATAAACTACTTGCGGAACTAGCATGGCCATATTGAAGGTTGAACTCGATATGCCAGATATTGCCCCGTAAAAAATTAAATATATTAAATATATATAAATTAAATTAAAATTCCCATAGAAAGCCTAGATATTAAATAAGATCATATGGGGCAAAGAGCATCAGTGTTACTTACATTGAAAGTAAATACGGTGCCTACAACCAAATCGATACAGAGGGGTCTAAAACAAAGCATCCATATAAGTCAGCGTCAGGAATAGTTATACCCAATTAAATACGGAATATGGAAGAATACTAAAGGGCGAGTGTGCTGTCTACACGATAGAGTTTTTATGGCTATACTAATGGCGCTAAGCCAGATTAGAATGTACTCAACACAAACACCGGTCATTCGGAGCGACTCGCATAGAGTCCTCCAATCAATGACCTCCGACAAATCTTGGAGTAGGCAATATTGCAATATGTGGAATTCGTATGGATTCCCTCTCCCATCATAATTTTGGGCAAGGAAAAAGCGGACAAAAGAGGCAAAAACCAATCTAAATGAAATTACGTTCAAACACATCACCTACAGGGTCACAGACATAAATATCATTATCAGGAAAATATCTCAAAATGGCTGATTCATGGAATAAGTTTGTTACATGAATAAACCTTTACAAAATACAGAATAAAATAAACAGACTAATAATATCCGACCACACAGATTCCATGCAACACGACTATAATGATTATAATACGCACATGTAGAACCATATTGGCCGGATGCAAATAGACAAATAGACAAAATAGACAAATAGGCACGAGTCCAAACTGCACACTGTAACAGACCCCGGATACACTTGCTCAGGTGTGCAACATAAGCGCCAAATAACCCCGAAGAGAGGTCAATGTTTCAGTAAATGAAAATAATAAAAAAAATACAATGGTGCACGAAATACATATCCTGAATACCTGAAGCATACACTTGGGGACGACGCATCGAAACCTACTGGAATATATAAAAATAATAGGAAAAAGTGGAAAAAAATTAAGAAAAGATAGGCCCAATAAGAGGGAAATGGGAACCCTATTACCGTAACTGTCGCTCCGTTCCCACCTACATAAAATAACTTAGTCTAACTCAGTGAGTAAATCCCACAATGCAACTAAATAACTTAATCTCACCTTTTGGACAGGTGGAGGATGGGCTCAGCCCCGAATGGTGGGTTGGGTGGATATATCAGTCCCAATAGCGGACATGGTATGCAAATCCAAGCTAATGCTCGTCTTTACGATGGGGAAACTCCACTACCACAATGAGACGGGAATTTTACAGCTTAAAATAATTGAATTAATTATTAACCTGAACTTTAACATGTCATACGGACATAACACAATATCTCTAATAGCATTATATAAATAAAACATGCACATAAATAAGAATAAAAACCCAAAAAGGTACACTTCAGCACAGGCTCAGCTAAAAATAAAGTGTTTGCCTCGTCGAAGAAACGACTTCGTGCCAGCAAACGAAACCCCATAATCAAATTATAAACAGTATATATAATTAATAAATAAAATAGAAGTTCGCCATTTCGAAGAGACGATCTAGCGTCAGCGAACAAGACAGGAACGTTCTTTAAACAAACAAGTAAGTAAGATTACAGTAAGTAAGATTACCAATAAGTAAGATTACAGTAAATAAAATGACAAAATTAGGTGAACGATACAAAAAGAAACCACAAGAAAAGTGCCTCTAAAAACCAATACCCTACCCATTCAGGACAATCAGTTTGCCATGACGAAGAGACGACTTAGCGTCAGCGAACATGATTGTCCATCAATTTCTATCTACACAAAATGAAATATAAATAAGACGGAGGGAAAATTAACTATTAGTCCACTGATAGAGACTGTATGCATAAAAGACAAAACCAAAAAGGTGGGACGGAGGTCCAGAATTGATAATGCTCTAATGAAGGAAGCAACACATAGATTTTTAAAAAAGCAGAGGAAGCGCAACGGGCAAAGAAAAACGAATGGAGGGAACAGTTAAATCCGTTATTAAAGAAGACACTGATGGCAGTAGGCAAGGAATGTAAAGTGGAAAGAAATTATGATCGAAAAGGAAAAAGGGCAATCAACATCAAGCAGAAAACAAAAACCGAAAATGTGATTGGATGCAACCAATAAACAGCAGAGAAAACGATTAGAAGAAGCAAATGGGGCGAGAGAATGACATGTTACGTATATGTAATTAATTTGCTTGTGTGTTAGTTTTAAAATTCATTTTTATTTTATTTTTGTTTCATTACATTTTATTGTAATGATTATTACAGGGATTTGAAATTCTTTTTCAGTAATTCTGTTTATCTAAGACGTAAAACGTATTACATTAGTAATATATTTAGTTTACCTTGGTCCGCGGTAGTGTAATCGCTACGCGAAAACGATTGGCTATTGCCAAGGTCATTTCATCTAGTCTAAATAAGCAATGTTTAATTTTTATATTTATTTCAGACTGATAATAGATAGGAGTTCTTCCTACGTGACAAATTGCATTTTCCTATTGCGTTGTTTCAAGTGTTGTTACATCACGTAGTCTGTCTCGCAAGAACGGGATGATAATTCGGGTAAATATATAACCTTTTCTGAGCGCTCGTCAGTCAGTTGTATTCCCGATCCATAGAACGCCGGATAGGTTATTTTATTGTTGAAACCAGATTGTTTTTTAAAATTCATTTGTGTTTGGAATTTAATAATTTATTCCCTAGAAAACCAAATGAGTGTACTGTTTTATAAATTCTGGGAGAAAAAAATTCAGTGGAAATTTATTCTGGAATTATTCGGAAACATAAACTGTGATTCAATTGAGGAATTGTTGCCATTTTGTACAAGGTCCACATCTGACGTCATCGCCTTCCATTTTGGAACGTCGTCGAGATTCGAACCTGGATTCTAATAGAACTATTTAGTGATAGGACTTGTATTTTTCATTCTTAGGATTAAATTTTGGATTATATTTACAAACCGTAAGTCCTATTTTCCCATTTTTGCACTGTTTTCTAGGGAAATAAATTATTTTGTTAAAATATTCAAAGTTTGTTGTCTTCACTCTTTTTTCTTGTTATTATTGTACAAGCCTACACGTAACAGACGTAAAAGGAAGGCTACAAGTAAGATGAAGCAAAAAGTATCCATACATACATACATACATACATACACGTAACAGACGTAAAAGGAAGGCTACAAGCAAGATGAAGCAAAAAGTATCCTACATAGGACAATGAGAAAATAGAACAAATAACTACCATGCAATTCTCAAACACTGTATAGGTATTCAGAAAGGCACACTCCAAAATAAATCTATGAACCTATAGCATACACATATATTATGTTACGTATATGTAATTTAATTACTTGTGTGTTAGTTTTAAATATTTTATTTTAT
>JAECUM010065548.1:0-22529 GCA_016617855.1 Megalonaias nervosa | reverse complement strand
TGACAATGTTACGACAAACTCTGCGCCATAATATCTCCGAAGTCATACTCCTCTCACGATTATTTTATTATTTTTTAAATAATTTTTTTCATCTTGAACTCTGGTCTTTTAGTAACATAATCCAAGAATTTTTATAGTATAAGCGTGAAATATGGCCAGAGTGACCAAGTTTTCAACACGTTGGACCAGCGACTCATCACATTTTAAAAAAAAAGAAATTAAACCAACTCTTCAATATAGCAACAACAAGCATTTACCGCAAATGCTTAACGTACACGCTCATCCATTCGTAATGCTTTATGTTTCTGAGGATTTCCAAAACACATTCGACGTTTGATATCATACCAGAAGTCAGTAATGTGGTGTTTTTCATGTATCAGTTTGCTGAAATGATCATGTAAAGTCTTTAATACAATCTGAAATATTCACCAAATTACTTTACAGTATATAAATTGCTTTGTACAAGTTATATAATAATCCATTTATATTACATAAGCAAGGCATACTAACAGTAGGCGATTTAATGAACGTTTATTCCACTAGCATTCATTTACATTGTACTATGTTGTACACTATTATCGATTTGCGTAGCACTGTCTGGCTCTTTATTGTTAATAGACAACAAACCTAATTCAAGATAAATAGTCTAGCACTCGACTAGCTGATTGTTTGGTCATTTTTATTTTCCTGTATGTGTGACTTAAATGTCTACTTCTGGAAAAGAAACTTAAGAGTTCGTCCATATTTGCATTAATAATTTTTTGTTCTGTATAATTACAACTGTTTATTTAAAAGAGTGTTTCGTTATTTATTGCAGTTAAGCATTCTATCTATAAGTTGATCAAAATCAGTTGGATATTTTCATTAACGGGAAATCACACATATCGTTTTGTTCTGTTTTTCTTAATTAAAAAAAACAACAACTTCTTTATACCAGTTTCCAAGTATATATTAAACAATTTTTCTCGTTCAGTTCATGTGCACGTGGAATACTGTACTTTCCACATTTAGTATAGAGAATTAGTTATGTGGCGTTTATGTAGTACGAGGTAAAGAAATCCCGATTGTATGTTTAACCGCTGCGGAGAAGCGAACAGCAAAGCAGCAGAGCAGCTGTGTTAAAAATTGACAGTAATAGCTATTAGTTCACTCTCTTTACTACTGACAAGTAATACTAATAGTATTACCCCTACTTCGTGGAAGGCGTACCAAGAAGGGCCTATGTGTATCAACAGTTCAGCCGGGTGTGATTCACCTCCGGCGCCTTTTCAACCTGCTATAAAAAATTGAACATTTTCCTTATATATACACTGTAAGAAATTAAAAAAGTCCCATTATTTAATGTTAGGCCTGATTTGCTATATATCATTGCGTAACATATCGTTTACGTTCTTAATCCGATATTTTCTTGTTAATTGTCCGCCGTATTAGTTCGACTGATAATTACTTCCATTTTCAGTCTCGTTTTTACGTGTGCTATATAAGGACATTGCTACCTTTAAGAAAAGTAAACAGATCGTAGTAAATCAGGTACATATTGAATAATGTATCGCAGAATATCCAAATAGGACATAGCAAACCTTATTGAGACAACGAATTACTGCGAGAATCTCGTGTTATCTGTCATGGTGGACAAAGTATGTTTAGCCTAAACATACAATAAAATTTACCTGATTAATAACAACACAGCAAAAAAGAACAAATTTAAAGACATAAGTCTTTAGCCTTTTCTATAATAATGAAAGCTGAACGTGATTTCCAAGGCCATAATTCTTATTATTCTTGTTGACAATAATTTACTTGGCTCTGATCTTGTCTCATTACAAAGAAAACAATCTCCTATCTTTGCCTATTAAGAACATTGAGTATTTCATGCCAAAACAGTACCGTATCACTTCTTATAAAAGCTACATTCAGCCGCATTTTGACTATTGTAATATCTTATGGGGAAAGCCAAAATGATGTATAAAGTTTCTGTTAAGTACGGCCTTGATTACTTGTAACATAATTTTAAACGTAGGGAAACCATCAGCGCCACAAACCTTATATCAATGACAGTCAAACTATTTCCAATTCCAAATTCAAAGAAAGAATTATTTTTTAAAAAACTGACGGGGCTTTATATGCAATAATATCCCAAAATATATCAAAGAATCTTCTGGCATTTCAGCTATTCACCATGGGTACCTTAAATGGATGAAATCTAGATCTTTATTAACACCACCTGGCCTATCCACCTATCCATAACATATACAAAAATAAAAAAGATGTAGCTGCTGGTCCCTCAGCAGCTGCATCTTTTTTAATTTTGTATATGTTATGCAAGAGTTAATTTTAACTAGCATACATTGATAGAAACTTCATCAGTTAGTGTGATTACATTTACATGTAAAAATACCTAGGCTGGTCTGTAATTTCTATGCACATGACTAATGTATGTGAACTTATGTGTGAGATGGATAGTGACTGATTGCACTCCACATCTGTATATTAGTTTAGAGGACCTCAATGCGGATTAGTTCTGTTTTATAACTAGGTTAGTTACCCTTATTAAATAAAGTCATTATTATTATTATTATTATTATTATTATTATTATTATTATTATAGGCTTAATAACTTCTTAGCCTAGCTTCCTGAAAAATATTACTGAGGCAGTAGATATTAACTAATCATCTTGTTGTCTTTGACAATAGTTTAATTTGCTCCATTGTAAGGTATAGGATCAACCTGTAGCCTCGACCACTACAGACAATGACGATGTAAGCTTATGTTCGAAATCAGGACAAAAACCGATTGAAACTTCGGCTCCTGAGCGGTAACAAACTCGTCCAGTCAGATACTCTGTTACCTCAAAGATGCATAGATCTTGTTCATAATCAGACTCTTACCACATCTTAATGATATGGCACTAATAGGTTTGATTCAAAATCAAACTAGTAATATAGTTGCTAAGGCATTGACAATCTCAGCCCATCAGATGCAACATCACTGTATCACTATATGTGGATCTCGCTCATTAACCATGTTCAAGTGAGATCTTATTGATTGAAGCTCATTTACCAAATGTGGTCAAAACCCAGTAAAAATACAATGTTGAGTGATAACAAAACATAGTTAATGCAACACCACCTCAAAAGTAAGTACAGGCTTTGCTCATACTAAAATCAAACATACTGATAATATTAGTCTATTTACCTTTAATTAAACTCAAATCATAAATGACGTACATTGAGTGGTATGAAGCTCTCAGTGTGATATTAGATCGACTCTTTAATATGCATAGATCTCTCTCATAATTAAGCTCATTGGATATGTTCTGTACAGACAGAGGGGTATACGCTAACCAATTTAACCTGACGAATGGGCGTAACCAAGGAGTCGGGTTAAATTGGGTAATGCGCGCACCTGTTCTATGTCACCATATCTTTACGAGAGAGAGAGAGAGAGAGAGAGAGAGAGAGAGAGAGAGGAGGAGGAGGACCTAAACAAATATGCAGGGGGTCTGTGGGATGAAACCCGTGGGACGGGGTATTTCGCGCTCTTGGGGGAGAGGAAGCAAGAAGGCGGCGAGCCTCCCTCGGCGATACCATAGATACTTATAGCAAATTGTAATTACAGGTAAGTGGCAATTGTGAAACTGTCTATGATTGAAATTCGTGAAATTCCTTTTATGGGTACTAATGTTACATGATCATTAGGCTAGCGACCAGGGATCATACTTTTGTATCCAAGTTAGTTTAGGTTGGCTATTGTCGTTACTCTGGACATACCTGAGATGAAACTAGATTCAGAATTTATACATACGGTCTATAACAGGCTCGACGCCCATATCCGGACGATAATAATAATAATAATAATAATAATAATAATAATAATAAAGACTTTATTTACAGAAGGTAACTCAATTAGTTACAGAACTAATCTACCTTAAAGTCTTCTATCTGTTATGTACAATATATACAGCATATACAACATGATGTGAAGAATCAGGCTTGACACTAAATAATTAAGTGATTTTAAAAGTCAAAGTATCAAGCCTGGAACACATGCACAGGCATCTGCGAATACATAACATAAACATATATAAAATATCACCCTGCATTGAAAATTTCAACTGTGAAAATTATGCAAAATTATAGAAATGCAGGCAGTATTTATTGTACTAGAACTGTTCAATTTTCTAAAGATTTCATCCATTTGAGACATTGATTATGAAAAGAAGAAATGATAGGAGCCTGCCTTATGTCGCTGGGAATGTTGTTCCATACCAGTGGACTAGTATATTGAAAACTTTTGTTTTAGAACAATTTCTTCTTTGGCTTTGGTATAATGTAATTTTTGCTTCTTATGGACCTTAAATTTGGAGTACCATCAGCATCTCTTTGGTGAAAGATATTGCTTAGTTAGACAGGAATGGCTTTTCTGGATATTTTATACATCAATTTGGTCTTTCTAAGAAATATTCTTTCATGTATTGTTAAAATCTTTATATTATTCACTGCATCCTGGAAATTGTCTATTCATTGATCTAGAACTAAATTGCAAGCCCTCGTTGATAAAAAGAATGAATAACAGAGGTCCAAGGATAGAGCCCTGTGGTACCCCATAATTAATATTTTTACTTTTATAATGTTGACCATTTAAAGATATTTTTTGCACTCTATCGGTTAAGTAAGAAGTAAACCAGTTTAGGGAGTTTTCACTGCATTGATAAATTTTTAGTTTTTCAAGCAAAATTTCATGGTCTACGAGATCAAAAGCTTTACGAAAATCAACCATGATAGTGCCTACTATTTCTTCTTGATCTAATGCTTTCAGCCATTTGCGAATCAAAGATACAAGTGTAGTTTCACAGGTGTAATTCTGTTGAAAGCCAGACTGACTATCATGAATAAGATCATAAGTGTTCAAATAGTTGAGCCAAAAAAAAAAAAAAATCATGTACATGTTTTTCTAGTAATTTGGAGAGACAAGGAAGGATAGAGATGGGTCTGAAGTTATTTACATCATCTTTTGTTCCTGCTTTATGCAATGGTGTAACCTTGGCAGTTTTCCATGTTTGTGGAAATTTATTAGACCTAAAACTTTCATTGCAAATGAAAGCTATACTTTCTACAATTGCAGGTGCAGCTACCTTTAGTAGCCTTGGTCCAATTGTATCAAGTCCTGTAGCTTTACAATCATCCATTTTTTAAGTATATTTCAACACAAAAATTTGGACTCATTTCAGGAATTTCAAACTTTATATTGTTTGGTAGTTTGGGTTTTTTTTAGCACAAAAATGTTTGAGTTCCAGATGATCAGATTAAGTTCTGGGTTCTTTAAGTTTTTCAGCAATTTGAACAAAAAAGTCTTTAAAAATATTTGAGATGTCCTTTGGATTATTGGTATAAATACCCTCATGATTGAGGGATGAAATTTCAGTTTTACTCTTAAATTTGCCTGCTGAAAACATTTAGTCTACTCAGGTCCTATCCTTCATTTTGTCTTGCAGGATGATAATTTTCTCGTTATAGACTTTTTCAAAATGCATCTGGGAAAATTTTGGGAATATATTTCAACATGTTATTGGTTATAAAAATTTAGTTGCAACAATTTTTTTTATCCGCTTGATTGAAACGTGTTTTCAACTCCGCACCAAATAGGCCTAATCGAGTGCAAATTTCAGTAATAAGTTTTCGAAATACATGTCTATATAAGAATTGAAGTTCCATCAATAAAACATTTTCTTTATTTTTTCAACTATAATTATGATATGATTTCAAAATATTTTTCTTTTAAAATTAAAATTTTACTATCATTAACTAATCTAGCAAGACAAGCTCGTATCACATGCGTCTGACGTTTTATCAATAAAGTACGACGAAATCTCTGACAACATGAAATCATTTTATCGGTATTATAAGTGTTCATTTATAATACCGATAAGGTGATTTCGTGTTGTCAGAGATTTTGTCGTACTTTATTGACTAAACGTCCGACTCCTGTGCTCGAACAGACTTTTTGTTTGTTCACCCATTTCTGGACTGGTTCACAATCTGTCACCAACAATTACCTTTATTTCTATGCCATGAGAGATGGGTCCTACTTTCGTTTTTGATGCGATTGTTCTATCTCGGCTGAATTAGATGGACTGAAATTGTCATTGAATAGTCACGAAATAACATCAAAATCTGCATCATTGATCGCTTAAATCTATTGCTTTAATAATAGCGGTACCTGACTGCATTCAATGCGGTTAGCATGCAAACGATACTGATCTGACTGAACTTAAAGCAGTGGAGTGGACGCCCGGTGGGTGGGTTTGTGTGGGACTAAAATTGTTTAATTTTAGTCCCAAGGAGGGTGGAATTCACTGTAATGCGTCAATAAGTCAGCTTACGTTCGTTATAAACTTGCTTTGATATACAGCGAATAATGTAAATAATCTTTGTCATAAAAACCTTCGTCTTTTTTTTACTTGGAGAAGACCTTGAATGATACCATTCAATGATAGCATTCAAAATCGTGGAAATTAACCTCACCCCAGGAACTTTTTCACTTGTCAAGAATTTAATAAGAGTTGAAAAACTTGTTAAATTAACATATTTTTTCTTTTAAAGAGGGTTGCCTTATCATTGCGTGTTTCCGTGCCTGTGCTTGTGTATGCATGCGCTCGTGTGTGTGTGTGTGCGTGTGTGTGTGTGTGACACCAGACATGATCGGATTAGAAAAGAAAGGATTAGAATATGTTGCTAAATTCATGAGGAACTTATCAAGTCCTCCTAATCTAATCTAGAGTTCTCGACAAGATTTCAAAAGTGAAATTTCAGTGCAACAATTTCCCCAAATTAGGAATCAACCATACATGAGCAGCTGATTTTAAGAACTGTTTGTACAAAACTAGATTCTAATATCCAAGTCAAAAACAGTGACTGTCATTACCAAGAGGTGCTGATGTTCCATCAAAAGGAGAATCATGTTTAAATCTGACATACACTCACCCCTAACTTGGTGCAACAGCAAGGACTTGACCAAAAAGACCCCCCAGAAATTGCACCCCAGAATTCACAAAAATCAAAAATCAATTTAAAATCTTGCACATTATTCTCTGCAAGTTATGATATTTTAATATTTCATAAATTTTCTCTATTATGACATATTCATCCTAATGCAACAAAAGATCATAATATACCGATACATGTAATTTATCAAAATCAAGTAAAACATTGCACATTGTTTCAGCCATTATAAAATTGTGCATTTATTTACAGAAAAGCACAGCAAATGACATTAAATCTGGCAGAATTTTACAAATTATTGAAATAAAGCAAAATAACCAGTTTTGCTTCAAATCCCTATATACTCATGGAACATTCATCAGTATGCTGAAAAATCCACAGATATGGACTCCTTGTCCCACTGCTGATCATTCATTTATAACTACACATTTTTTTAGAATCAGTTTTCCTTGTCTTAGCAGAATTTATTTGCCCTAACATTAAAATGATGACACAGTATATATGTAAGTATATTTTATGCACAATTATGTCTAATTAATCCATGAATTTCTTTTTCTAGACAACAGATATGAACTGAGAAAACATTTTAAGAGAAGGCTTATATAACCATGGCAGAAAGGAGAAGAGGTTAGAACTTCATTTTCTGTTAATAATAATACAGTAATAATAATAATAATAATAATAGTTTTCTGTTAATAATAATAATAATAATAATAATAGTTTTCTGTTAATAATAATAATAATAATAACAATAAAATGACATTTTGTTCCATTGCAAAAAATTACATGTGTGTGTGTGTGTGATTTGGATTTTTAACGTAGCTTTAACAATTTTTCAGTCATCTCGCTACAATGTCTACAGTGTGGCATTTTATAGTGATGTCTAGCACTGGGGCATCATGCAGCAGACATGTAGCATCATGTCCCACCCAGTCACATTATCCTGACACCAGGCCAATCAGTTCTAACACTAACTTCTTAATGCTGAGCATCAAGTGGGGCAGCTGTTAGTACCATTTTTATAAGTCTTTGGTATGACTCAGCTGGGATTCAAACCCACGACCTCCTGCATCCAAGGCAGATGCTCTAATCACTAGGCTACCGGAGCAGTTAAAAAGATGAGCTAATAGCATATAATTTTTAGCTTGCCTCTTTGAAGTAGGAGCTTATTTTGTACACTCACGCACACTTACAACACACACTGCTCTAAATACAAGCTTCTGATTGTTACATTTGACAAAAATAAATGATTGTACAGCCCCAACTTTGGCATTAGTGTCAGCATCAGCACATCATTAAATCTATTCTATTTAGTCATTATTGTGTTGACATGCCATTAATTACATATATGCATCAGTACATGTCAATTTAAATCATGTTCACTGGCATAGTCTGATTGTGACATGTAAATTTAAATTATATCCAATCTCAGGTGTTTGTGACATAAATTTTAATTTTATCCACTATCAGAGTCTGATTGTGACATCTAAATTTAAATCATGTTCACTTTCACAGTCTGACTGTAACATGTAAATTTAAATTATTTCCACTGGCACAGTCTGACTGTGATATATAAATTTAAATTATATCCACTAGCACAGTCTTGCTGTGACATGTAAATTTAAATCATGTCCAATGGCACAGTCTGATTGACTAGCTTTTTAAACCCAAAACACCATAACTGGAGCAGACTTCATGGCATTTACACTCAGTGATGGATTAAGGCAGCCAATCCACTCTTGGCTGATATTAGTTCCTAGCTCCATCTTTAAATACTATTCTTGTTTTAATGTGCTATGTCTTACTGTGTTTGCCTAAAAAGGTTAGTCTCACAGCTAAGGGAGATGTTGATAAGATTTTATTACGAACTTCCCATTGATAGTGGATCACTGAAAAGTGTTGCTAATTTTATTCAGGAAATTTTCAAGTCTACAGCTCAGCTCAGCAACTTGTAGACTGCTTGAAATAATGTTCTTGTGTGTGTGTGTGTGTGTATATATATATATATATATATATATATATATATATATATATATATATATATATATATATATATATATATTTTTCTACTTATTAAAAGGAAACAATAAATAACATTCATAAAGTGTGTTTGCTTGCAATCAGGCTAAAATATGCAGTTTAAAAGTTGTGTTACATCTTGCATATTGCTTACAGTATCAAGCCATGTATTCTCAAACTCAGAATTAGAAGATTTTGACATTCAGTAACTTTAATAAAAATATCAAGATAAATTATGGAACTTTCAGGGTATTCTTAAACATGATTGTTTTTGAAATATTGGAATATTTACCACTTTTACAAAATGATATTATTACATAGCTTAGAGTGCAAGAAATTCAAAAATCACTGAAACAATGTAATGGCAGTTTGGTATTGTTTGTACAACTCTTATTTGAAAATCCATTCCCAAATAATGGTCATTACTTAGCAGAGTATGGGAAAAGTACACCTTCATTTATTGTAAATAGAAAATAATAGCTGTCACTAATTGTAAATAAAATGATAGTTGTCACTAATAAAACAATAGTTGTCACTGATTATAAATTTAATTAATAGCTGTCACTAATTTTCTTTCACAGAATAATTACTGTGATGTTTGAAATTGTACAGGATTGTTTTCGTTTCCTTTATTTAACAAGAGGCAGATATTACAAAGACATCATTATTTTGTTACATTTATTTAATTTGCATAGTTTGTTTGTTTTGTTTTTTTTAAATTTAATTTTTTAGTTTGGAACTGACCTTGTTCAAAATCAAGTTCTCTTTCTACATGACCTGAATCATTGATTTTTTTTTAGTTCTGTAAAAAAATGTATACATAACTAAAATTTTCCCTATGAGTATGGGTTAACTATTAGGATTATCATCTTTGCCTGAGGCAACAACATTGTGTTTAATGTGTTCTTTATTATAATTTTAGTAATAGACTTTCTAACTATAACTAAGATTTTATCTTGGAAACATTTGGAACCTTCTAGAAAGAAATTTTCCATTAGATAATATTGTTTTATAGAAATGCTAATTGTGCTTTGTTGTCAAGTAGAGGACTATATAATCTTGTTTTTCTAGAAAATATTTATTCATGTTATTAGAGCTTAGCAGAATAAGATGTATTATTGATGTGTCCAGTATTTCATTTGGACTGGAATTTATTTATTCAAGTTATTTATTCACTGGAAATAAAAAGTGCTCATAAAAGCATTCTTGGAAATAGAGACTTGAATTTATAGTGTAATTTCAAATAAGGAGTTATTCTTGGGTTGTATTATTGTGATCCAACAAAAGAATGTTGCTACATCACCATGACACGGGCCACCACAGGCACATCAACACTAAAGTTTATTTAGAACTTTAATCATTAGGACTTGTGTTAGTATTTCTAGAATTATTTGGGATTTAATTCACAATACCACAAGATATATTTACATTTTTCATTTTGTGTTCTAGGGAAATAAATTATTTTGTTGATTTTACAAAGCTTGTTCCTTCTATGCTCACTCTTTTCTGTTACATAATTTAAGACCATAGAGTCATACATGTAATACTATATTGTTTCCCACAGTCCACAGCACTATGATACACATAGGTGATATTAAATAATTAACCTCATGATGTAATGATCATGCCATTATGAGCTGTGCAGTAAATGCTTATTTTACAAAAGACATTTCTTTGACTTTGTGTCCTCTACTACAGAGCTAAATATACTATGATATGTATCTATTTTAGATATCATATCTGATTTCAGCAGTAAATGCATTAAGAGATGGATCAGAGAAAAAGAAGGCTTCAGGTAGTGACCATGAGCAGGATAGTGACTTTGTTGAAGGACCAAAATGGCAAGAAAGTGTGGGTATGAAACTAGCAACATAGATGAGCTGCATATTCTTCTTCAGTTATATTTCTTTTTGCCCTGTGGTTGAGAATAGGGTATTTACTTGCACTTGTCATTTCTTAATGAAATCTGGACAAATAATATTATCACCAGTCAGCTGTGAATCCTGAACTTTTCCGGATAAGTTACTGATGATCTTCATTTTGAACAGTTAGTTAATTACAAGAGATTATTGCATAGCTAAATCACAGATCCAAACAGTTGAAATTAAGTTGATATATACTAAGAGTTACAGCATTCTGCTACAAAATGACTGATTTTTTTTGTCTTTGTATTTTGTCATTTTTGTTTCTATCAGATTTGTATAATACTATTTATGTCACTGAAATAATTGCATAATTTCTTTGCTTCATTATAGTTTGTTCCACACAGCATTATGAATGATATCTGCATCTGTAGCTCAGTGAATTTTCAGCTTAGTGTCATTAACTGTAGATAAAGTAAGTAACACCTACCCATGCATGTATCATGCACAGAGTATTTCAACACCATTCAGATCAACATAAAATGTAACATGTCTAATTAAATGCATGTTAAAATGGAAATTCTATGTACATAAAAGTTTTTGATGATGCCATGACCTGCGGAAGAGGCGATTTGTTTATTAAGGAGAACAGTTTTTCTATTTGGCCTTAGTGTAGTTGCTTCCCTTTGATTTATTTGCAGTATCAAATATAGATTCTTACAGAACTCAGGACAAACATGACAGATTAGATGTACACAGACCAGTCTTTTTCAGAATGTATCAAATGAATGGTGTTGCACTGTATGTGAATATGAATTATGTTTAAATCATTCATGCATGAAATGAATTAGGTCATTTTAGCTACATTTTGAGATGCTGATATGACAGTTCAGTGAGAAACAGATGTGGATATCATTTGCAAATCTGTGTGGAATGAACTATAACATAGTTCATGGTCTTGCAACATGTTGAGATAGCAGAGTCATTAAAACAAATTAGTTTGCTGTTTGCATTACAATATCATGCCAAAATCTTGCTATCTTAGAAATTAAATAGTAATAAAAACTGATTTCATAAAGTATAATTTGATTGGAGGTTGAATAATGTTATACTTGAAAATAATCACAGCTTTTCATGTAAATTGGAAAAAAAGTTCTTTTTACCTCATATTACAGCTGTCAAATATTTAATAAATCTAAGCATGAAAGCAAATATTATTTCTTGCGCAATAATGCAACCATAACTCACAATATTGATAGTAAAATTCTAATAAAACTTACAATATTGCTGGTTAAATGTTACCACAACTCGCAATATTGATGGTAAAATGCAACCACAACTCACACAGTATTGCTGGTCAAATGCAACCACAAGTCACACAATATTGCAGGTAAAATGTAAACACAACTCACACAATATTACTGGTAAATGCACCACAACTCACACAATATTGCTGGCAAAATGCAACCACAACTCGCACAATATTTCTGACAAAATGCAACTATAACCTCAAGGTGAGATCAAAGGTTAAGCAGAAGAGTTTATTATGTGTATACAGGTGTGCATCAGCAATAAGTTGTACTGCTGACATGAAAAACGCATCCTGAAATACTTAAATACTTGACCAAATTTGTAAATCAGGGGTGCACAACCCCCGGCCTGTGTGCCGGATCTGCCCTGTGAAAGTGTTCTGTCCGGCACTCGGGGCAAATTAAGACAACACAGAAATCTGGCCCGTGAACAGTAATTATATTAAAGAAATTAGTGTTTTCAGCCCTCGAGTGGTCTTAGAAGTAGTGTTTGTGGCCCTTGAGTGGTGTTAGTAAATGCAATCTGGCCCTTGGCGGAAAAAAGTTGTGCACCCCTGTTGTAAATGAATAAAATACTGCCTGGGTACAAACAAAACATTAAAAATCTATGGATATATAACTTTACAAAATAGACTGTTCTACATGATCATTGACCTTGACATCAAATCATTATCCAATAGTAATGACATTAGCCTTATTCTAGTTTGCCAATTAAAATAATTCAATAAACATGTACTTCACCTTCCAGTCTGTTTTCATGTGAACATTATTCAGGTTACAGAGCCTCAGAGGGATCTCATTGAGTTTTACCATGTATTTTGCCGAGATTTTCAATTGAATCCCAAACCTACACCTGTTTTCACCTACCTTGTTCACATAAAAAAGACTAGTCATTGGTTGGTTTTGAAGTAAGAGTTAAAAATAAAACTAAAAACTAAGGTAATCTTGTTGGTGAACACAGTATGTCTGATAGGGGCTTTCTGTTCCCTGTGTTATGCATTATATTCTCAAGCATACATAATTTCATAACTATAGTGTAACACAAAGAACAGAAAGTAGCATGTTCTCAAGCATACGTATTTCTTCTTCAAATATGTTGCCCAATCATGTTACCTTTGATAACTAATACTACCTCGCAAATCTAGCCCTCCCAGATTAAATGGTTCTCGCTAACAAGCCTAAAGTTATCTGCCCACCTAGGTGGAAGTTAGAGTGATCTCCCCTTGATACCAGGATTGGCACCAAATCGGGTGAAATCGTTAGTTGCAACCTCTACTTGTGCTGAGTAGCATGTTCTTTACAGAGAAGCCTCACAAAATTCATACAAGCATTTTGGAAGTTTTCTACCTTAAAACAAGTTGGAGTATCATCTTCAAAGGGAAGTATACTACATCAATAAATTTCCAACTTTTTCTGTTCTTTCTCTTGTTGACAAAGTTTCTAACTTTACAGTGCTGTCACTTTGATGTCTTCACAAGCTTAGGTGCCTTTTTTACATATCAGCATGAGTTGTGATGACATCTCCTCACATAGGTATAACCGTATGGATAAGTGCAGGTCTGGTGTGATACAGAAAATTTGTCACAATGGATATTGTAGTGTCTATTTTGTAAATATCAATAATGATGCTTCAGTGACTTTTTATGTGCAGATTTTGTGTGTACTAAATAGAAAACTCAATTATTTTACTGCATAGCTTATGCCACGGTTGGATATGTACAGGTAAGTTGTCTATACATCGTTTACACATAGCATCCACTTTATACCTGTAGTTACTATAAGCAATGCTTCAGTGATTTTACCTGTATAGCCAGTCAAAAATTGACCTTCCTGCAGTGAAATTGTTACTGGAATTGATAATTTAGAATGAACTGCATGAATATTAATAGCGATGCTACTCTTCTCCAACAGTACAGGCCACATGCCCCCTTTAATAAGGTATTTACCATAGAGTGTAACTCCGCATTTACATTCCCAAGTTTGTAAAGCAGGACATGTGCCACACTATGTGTATATATTGTCTGCTATATTTTGTCTTACAGATTTAGACCCTGGGCAAGACTAGACCAGTAATCACTTGGCATGTGTAGTTTTCTCTGGTTGTCATTCCTTGAGTACATATCTGCATATTATGGAAAGAAGTCAGTGGGTGGCAATTCTATGGGTACTGAAGGGGATGGCACAGAAGTATGAAGACATCATTAGCTTGCACACAAAGGTTTGAAATCATACCATTTACTGGGGAGTGAGATAGAGAGCAACAACAGCCTAAATTACCGTCTCCCATAACAGAATTACAGACTTGTTATATTAATATCCTGTACCCCATCAAAACCTCAAAAAAGAACTGGACAGCGCAATGCCAGCCAAGATGGCCATGTTCCTTTATGACCAGAATCATCCATATTCCTCTTATTGCAATGGGTCATGACCTCAGTTGGTATTAAAATATTGACCACCTGACAACTGACAAATGGAGTTGTCCAGTTCCAAGACGTGCATAGTTCCACTAGGCATTTCTTGTGTACAGTGCCCAGCTTGGTGCCTCAGTACCCAAGATCCCAGTTCATGAATCCAGTTATACAGCAGTCTAACCTATGTAGTGCTGTCAAATACTTACTGCATATGATGTCCAGTTTTCAGAGGCACTCTCATGGACCAGTCTAACCCACATAGTGCTACAAAGCATTTCATGTGGTTGACATCCAATCAATATAGGCACTCTCATGGATCATTTTAACCTGCATAGTGCCACAAGGCACTTCATGTGGACAACATCCAGTTTATAGAGGCACTCTCATGGAACACTCTGACCCACATAGAACCTCTAGACACTTCCAGCATACAATGATCAACTTGGTGCCTCGGTTTCCAAGTGATGTCTCTTCACTCATCCTCAAGACTTTGCCACCCAAACGGAACCCCTGCATAGCTGTTATGACTCTGTGGTCTTAAAATAAGTAATAGAAAAGGGTGAGAAGCAACAAGCTTTGTAAAATTCAACAAATAATTTATTTCCTTAGAATACAGAGTGAAAAATGTAAAAAGAACTTGTCGTATTGCAAATTAAATCCCAAATAATCCTAGAATTACTAACACAAGTCCTAAGGATTTAAAGTTCTGAAGAAACTTTAGTGGTATTTTGAAATAAATCCAATATTGAAAATGTTTATGTGCCTGTGGTGGCCCATATTGTGATATACCAACAGTCTTTTGTTAAATCACACTAATACAATCCAAGAATTTATCCTTATTTGACACTTCTCTATAAATCCAAGTTTCTATTTCCAAGAATGTTATTTTAGATAAGTTCATCATATTTCCAGTGAATAAATAATTTGAAGAAATAAATTCCAGCCCAAATTAATTACTGGACACAACAATAATACAACTTATTCTTCTAAGAGCGTAGTGCACAAATAAATAATTTCTAGAAAAACAAGATTATATAATCCTCTACTTGACCTCAGGTCACAATTCAGCCTTTTCTGAATATAACTATTAGCTAATGGAAAATTTCTTTTTAGAAAGTTCCAGATGTTTACTAGATAAAATAATTGTAATAAAGAATATAGCCAATACAGTGTCCTTGATTCAGGCAAAGATAATAATCCTGATAGAGTTACAGACATTTTGGGCTGCTTACTTTGGCAATTTCAAGTCCCTAATGTCTACAGACACTTTTCTCACAGAAGCCTTTCCTTGAACTGTTGGCAGCAGTTTTACAAGTCCCACATACCAGCTTTCCATCTAGATACCCATCATTTGATTCATAATAATCTTGGGATCAACATTGGATCTAGTATCTATGGTGATCTTTCCATAGGCAGAGTACAGCTTACCTCCTCCCACACCGAACCTCACTGGACATTCACGGGAGACTGTTTATGGAATAGCACACTTATTAAAAACAGAGGCCCCACATACTGTGACCATAACCATAATAACAACTATGAACTTACAACTGGTGGAAAGAAATGCAATACTTTCTACCTCACCTTTGTTAAAGACCATCATTGGCCAAGCTGTGCTCACAACCTTAATGATCTAATTTCCTCTTTAATAATATGTCTCATGGAATTCACAAACAAGCCAACCAGGATGCCTTCTCTCTCTCCCAAATAGTCCCAGCTACAGCAGAGGGATTTGCAAGGCAATCAACAAAAGATTGCAGGAACATCCCTTGAGCACAGGCCACTGAGAAGAAGTCCCACTGAATTTACAATTGTCAAAAACCACAGTTCTCCTGAACTAAGTGGAAAATTAGCAAATGGAGGAAGATAATTTTCTCCAGCATTCCTCTCCATGAGAGACTCCCAACCTCAATGACATCACTTTCATGCCCCCTCACCCCCTCATTATTACATTTCATGCTGCCAAATTGGGAAGATTTGCCATGATGACATAAGGACAGAACAAGTGGTTTCTGGGGCACTCGGTATCACATTCAGTGCACCTTCTCCTTTGCCCAGAGTTCCTTCAGCTACAGAGCCTGCACTCTGCACTAGGTCATCAACCTAAGCACATTCAGTCAACTCTTTTACACTATTAGATTCACAGCAGAATGTAACAAAGGCTTCTAAATGCCATCCATGGGGAGCAACCATTGTGGACTTGCAATGGAGTGTGACTTCACGTTCCCACTAAGACAACTTCCAGAAAGTCTTATGATTCACCTACATAAAACCACAGGCTACAATCATCAATCTAATTATATCTTGGAACAATACATCATTTATTATACTCCTCATTCTCAATCAACAAGGACATCTCCAACCTCATACCCATTTAAGATTTTGGTCATTTAGATCTGGAACTTAACATTCCAGTAATGAGAGCATGTCTTGCACAGGAATGAGTATTGAATTATTACAATGGTGGACTTCTTGACTATATGGAACAATCCATCTACTAGAAAATTCTATCACCTGCTGGGTTTGCCAATGCAGCGATGGACATCTTGGTCCTAGGTTGCCCTCTTAGGCCCCCATTAGAATGATACTGTGGTCCAAACAGAGGCCTGACCATTGGACCAACTTTCACAGTCTGCAAAATATGAGGTTCCATCTTGAAGGTAGGGAAACCTCACTGTACTCAAGTCGGGGATACCTCTACAAGTACAACCTCCAGCAATCATGATCTGTTTGGATGTGAACACATACGATTGGGAGGAGCAAGTCTCCTACCATTTTAGGATGTCATACGAGTGTGGCCCCCTCAAGATCCTTATTTACAAATCAACAATCTTGAGATGAAAACAATTCAGAAAGCTTTTCATTAGAGGCTACATGGGAATGGAGTTGACATTCTGTCTGACAATTCCACTGTGGTGACTTATTTCATAAGGCAAGGCAGAACCAAGCCCCCCCCCCCCCTTTGTATTCTTGTTTTGGATTTCCTAAGGTGGTGTCTTTGATGACAAATCCATGTCCAAGTTTGTCATATTCTAGGCTGGCTAATATACTGGCAGATTTTTTGTCCCAAAAAACCAAGTAATGCAAACAAATGGTCTCTTCATCCCTCAGTTTTGACCCAGTAGGTGCTGTGATTGACTTATGATGGACCTGTTGTCAGTAAGACGGAATGCCAAATCCCAACTTTTGTCTCACCAGTCATGAAACTAAAAGGCCTGGATAATCAATGCTCTTTCTATAAATTGGAATGGCCAAATGCATACACTTATCCTTCAATACCTTGGGTTCTGAAGCTGATACAGGAAACAAAAGTATTGGAGTGACTCCTTATCCTGATTATTCCACTCAAATGGGAAATCTTGATCAATTTCAACAATCACTCAGCAGAATCACCAGGAATCAAGATATTCCCTCGTATGCTTTAACTCATTAAACCCTGGAGGTTTTTGTCGTTTTCGTCTGAAATGCGAGTAGGAAACACATTTTAGGGGTTATTTCTGAATACATCCTAACACATCCACCTCCAAGAGATTTCCGGTTAACCTAATTCCTAGTTGTGTTAGAAACATCGTTTTTCATTGGCTATTTCGCTTGTGACTACTCTTTATTCCAAATACCCATTTGTTCTACTTTTTGCCAAGTTTCTCCTGTCTGTGTGCAGTTCAGACTAGTCTGCCTTAGATCTGAGGCCAAAAAGTCTCAAATCTGGATACAAAATCAGATTTCAACCACAGGCAAATTTTGGGTGAAATAAAATCGGGTCCAAAAATTAACGTTTTTCCCTCTGTATTTTTTAGTACAACTAGAACGTCCAGACTATATGGTATCATTGTAGAGCTACATCTTTCTACCTTTCTATAATACCACCCACTTTAGTGTATCATACATGACCTTGACGCATAGAGTTCGGAAGTAAGCTACTACCTCAGGCTGTGTAAACGTGGTGCCAGAAGTTAATGTGTTAAGAAACCACAGTGGCAGGTGTTTCATCCCAGCCCAGTGCCATGGGAAGGAGATGGAAGTACATTGCTCTAGTTTTTATCATAAAAGGCTCAACTCGATCTGGTGGGACCTATAGCTGTGCTGCAAAAAGTTACCTTCCCAGGTTGTTTGACAGCTTCATAAGGATGTAATTTATTGGCAAACATACAGGTAGTATGCGAAAGAGTTTCAAGGGTTACATGGCAGAAAATAAATCACTAAAATTTGCTCTAAAAGGAAATGGCACTAGGAGAAAAGGTACACACGATTTCCACTGGATTTGCAGGAGAGAGAAGTTTTCCATATCATAGTTGCTCTCTCAAAATAAGGAGTCTATCTTCCAGATGGATTATCAAGAAGCTGTCTCATATTCTGGCTTAGGGGACCGGAGATGGTCTCTTTGGGGTAAGGAGATTTATCTCCCTCCACCTTTTACCTATTTGCCTAAGGTATTATGAGGATTGGAACAAATGTTCATATTTTTTTAAAATGACAAATTAAATTTATGAAGGAAATTACTCAAAATTTTCAAAACTTTTCTAAATTTTCAAGTTTTAATTTTAAAAGATTATAATTTTTACAGGTTTTACCAAAATATTAAGTGCTCTTGGTACCTAAAATCAACATTTTAGTCTTTGATTCAGGAAAAACCATTGATCTTAGTGAGTGAACAATGCCAGGCAAGGATTGAACTTCTAACTGCAGATATGCAGAGCAAGTGTATTACCATAGTCCCTATTTAAACCCCAGCTTATGATCTGTCATACGAATTTATCCTGAAAAGGAATAATGCTGAGCAAGAAGAAAAGCTTCAAATAGATATGCACGGCTGCATTTCAGTCTTGTATAACTAAGAAATGTTACCAAAATATGTACCTGTAAAAGTAGTCATTTTATTGGAAAGCAAATTTAATTAACATTGTGTCTGTGCAGTGCCAGAAAGTACATTCAGTGCCTTCTGTTTAAGACTTCTGTCCCAGTGGACATTGCTGAAGGCCCCTAGACCCCAATACAGTGTAGGTGATAGTTGTCCACATACTGATTGTCAGTCACCTGATACAAGTGTCTGTCCTGATGAACTTGTTCAATGTCAGCCCAAGTAATCTTATTAAAAAAGATTGATGTTGGATCTATTTTAGAGTAAAGCTTAACATAAAGCAGGTGTTCAGATAGACAACCTATGTTACATGCAACACACTGCTAATTAGACACCAGTGTTCTGTGTCTAGGCTCATACAAAAGTAACAAGAAAAAGAGTGAAGCCAACAAGCTTTGTAAAATTTAACAAATAATTTATTTCCCTTGGAAAAACAAGGTAAAAATAAGAAAAAGGACTTACGGTTTATGAATCTAATCCAAAATTAATCCTAGAATTAATAAATATAAGTCCTAGCAATAAAATGTCCTAAGTGAATCACACTTCGAATCCCGATGGAGTTCCAAGATGGAAGGCAATGACATCTTCTATAATCTGTTTTGTGTTGTCGTGTCAACAGTTCCTTATTGAGTCACCAAGAATAATAATCCAGCTTTAGGATTCTGAATAATTTTCAGTAAATGTCTTTGTCCAAGAATTCTAATGAGCACTAGTGGTTTCCAGGGAAAATAAATTGTTAATTCTGAAAAATAGAAAAATTTAAATCAAACTGGCAACAACAAAAATACCTTTGAGCTCCAAAGGTATAAATTACGAATGAATAAAATCACTATGAAAAATCAGTTTTAACCCTAACTGAAACGCAATTCAGACCCTCATGATGGGGTCACATAATCACTTAGTCCAAGCGACACAGAAGAACTATAAGCCGATTAGCATGTACGCCATGGACGACTCTGATTCTACTGAATGAATCTTACTATAAGATTATATTAAAAATAAAAAAAAGGTTATTTGCTCCAAACTTGAAACTAGCTCTGAATCTAGGTCATCAAAAGATACAATGTTTCAAGTTATTGCTTGTTTATCAGGCTAAAAGGAACTGAACTGAATTTTCTGGACAAATGTCAATTCCAGTGAATAAAGTTATCATTACAATAACATGTAATGGAATAAAATAAAAATAAATAAATTTAAAACTAACAAACAAACAATTTGATTACATATACATAGCCCCAGGAATCAACACCTGAACTTGCTGGATGTATACACACCTCTGATGTATGATTAAGTGTGTTTAAAAATGAAAACTAATGGAGTGTGTGCTTAGTTTTGTTTTTATTAGTTATATTGCCTATAAGTACTGCTGAAATTTAAATGTAGTGAGCAGATGTGGAACCAGTATGTATGAAGCAGACTTGTTGAATAAAAGCCTGAAAAAGCCACACAATCAGCAAGATAGTTGTGAAAATAATGGGGAAAAGTTTGTTTTACTACGCCGGCTACATGCTAAGGATGAGTTTCTCAAGTTCTTGCTGTTACGGTTGCTTGCACAAAGTCTGCTTGCTAGAGCAGACTCATGACTATCTGTTACCCAACACAAATAAAAATTGCTGTTTAGATAGTGGAGCTAATAGATTTAGCTAAATGAGCAAAAATGAGAATAAAAATCCTTTGAACTGTTTCAGTGTTTGCAAGTTACAGTGAGTGACATTGGATAGAATGAGTCTAGGTTTGCTCCAGTTCATAAATACCTTAAATCATGCAAATCATTTTCTATAATGGATAAGTAGTTAATGGTCCCAAAACTTGGATGATGTAATGTTAGAAATCTGTGTACAGATTGAGCCATTCTTTATTAGTCTTGGGAATGATACTTACTAGGACAGTCCAATCAGAGTTAGTAATCAAATAAGGCAGTAAACCAGTCAGCTTTCTTATTTTAAATACACTGTAAACTCTATTTTTAGCATTGAAACGAGAGGTCAGAAAGATCAAGGTCACTAAACTACCAGAGGAAACAACAGAAGAAATATTGTTGAACTATTTTGAGAATAGACGACGTAATGGTGGTGGACCTATAGAGAATATTGAGTATCATCCAGCAACATCAAGTGCCATCATTGAATTTCAAGAAGCAGACAGTATGTCAATCAGTATTAGATTTGCTTGTTTCACCGTACATTTAAATATATCTTGTGCAATTTTTATCATTGTGTAGTGGTGGGTGGCTAAAACATACATCTATTTCACCAAAGTTACCATGGTCTTTTTCCTGCATAGCAGACACAAAGCTATCTTTTCCCTAAGTTTTTGGTTATTCTTAATTGTTTTCACAAAACCATTTTTGATCAACATAAGTGGTGGGACAGCTGTGGTTGGTATCTTTATTCTTGACTTATAATTTTGGATACACTTAATACAGAGCAGTTTATATACCTGCCATTTTTTTTTGTCCAATCTGCATCCTGTGAGGTCATCAAACAATAAATCATTCTATGCAACAGGTTTAAGCACAAAGTTGCCAATGTTTGTTTGACTGGTTCTGGATCCAGAGACATGCATTATAAAGCAGTGTTTCAAATTTTCTTAAAAATGTTATAAATATCATGCCTATCTGCCATCAGATGTTGCCACTATTATTTAACAAAAATCTAAAACATTAACTGACTTCTCAAAAACAGGGCAACAGAATATTTTTTGACAAAAGGTATTCAGGCATGAAGTGCATTCCAGTTGATTTACTAATCTATCAGATATGGTCATTGCTACTTAAAACAGGATAAACCTTTCTATTATTTCATCTCTAAAACCACAAAATAATATTCAACCAAATTTTACTGAAAGTATCATGGCATGAAAGATGTTCAAGTTTATACTAGCAATGCTCATCAAATGTGGGCGCTACTACTAAAAACAGAAAATGTATGTAAATTACTTCTTCTCCAAAGTCGCTTAGCAGAATGTGACTTTATTTAACTGAAAGCATCCAGGTAGTAAGGATTTTCATGTTTATGCATATAATAATGATTGGCAATCAAATATGGCCACCATCACTAAAAGA
>JAECUM010065547.1:0-10135 GCA_016617855.1 Megalonaias nervosa | reverse complement strand
TTTATTACTACATACCAATTGTATCTAGAAGAACACTGTCGTCCAAATCCTGTGAGTTAAATCGCCGTATCACCCTGTACTTCCCAGCATCATTTTCGGTGATGTTCAGAAAGTTTACAGTCACCGTTATATTGTCAGGTGGAGTGTAACGTTCTGAAACTCGCACTCGATCCGGTAGTGTATGTTTAAGAAAAGGACTTTTAGGGGACGATACATGATGTACACGTAACTCGTTATGCAGGATAAAGATATCATCGTTCTTTATATTTCTGAATGTCCACGAAAATGATGTATTTAGCCCAATTATACCTTGAACAATTTTTCCCTCAGAGATATTATACAATGTTAAGCAGCAGAATACAAAATGTAATAAAAACATTTTCCCGTCTGTGCATGTAACATCTTTATGTCCGACTAGTTTAGCATTATACCAAATTAACAATAAAGTGTTTATTGTCTTCAAAAGCGGTTCAAATAATCAGAGGATGTCCTTTTTTAATCTACATCATAATGGTATTAATCATCATCATTATATAATTGAAACTGACCTAGTAATCAGATTACAGTCAGTATCTGGAGTCTAGTAAGCCTCGTTAAAACAGAACACGTAACATCTGAGTCATACATTCAAAGATCATATAGAATAAGGACAATTGATGAAATTTTTTTCTAACGCCTGTTATATTCATGTGCGGTTTCCAAACATTTCAACGTGAGTAATGTAACGTAAATGTATACAATAGAACAAATAATTAATTGTATCTCTAAAATATACGTGGAAATCTTAATGAAAGTAACAATATGCTTCAAATAGTGTTATCGCCATTATCTTAATTTTGACTTGACGGGTTTTGTAGGTTCGGAAATAGATGTACCACAGTTTATGTAAAAGGCCGCAGGGAAAGATTTTGTTTTTGTGGGTTTGACACTATTGTTCAGCACATGACAGGCTATACATGGCGGCCAGTATAACTGGTGAAAAACAAATTAGATTAAGAACCATCCACTCCAAGGGAAGTTACCGGCAAGCTTCTCACATACCCACATTTGAGTAGTAGAGACTAGAACTTACACGGGCAGCGGTGAACTAGCAGTGATTAGTAAAGACAAGCGCTTTAGGCCACTCCAGCACCCCTACCCCTGCAGAGAAAGAAACGGAGAACTATAAATATCGAAGAAAAGAATAAATAAACAGACATACATTCGCATACATAAATGCACACTGTAACGGGGTGGAATACAGCAGCAGAGAGGGTGAACAGACCACTTGCTTGGATTGTTACTTATTAAAACAAAATTATGGTCTCAATAGTCAACAACGATAAACCCCCACCAATTGGGTTCATTCATTTTTGGCATTCGTTCCACGCGTGTTTGTTTACACGCGGACAACTTACTTTTGGTCGCTCCCTCTCTGCTGCTGTGGTTTCTATCCAAAGATTTTATCAAGACATATACGATACCTCGACCTAGGGTCATGTAAATTTATTGTGATAAATCCGTGTGGGGTAGCTTGTGTTTTTAAAAAAAGTTTTTGAACTTAATCATGTTCATGTCCCCAGAGCACCAAGTCTGATGAATGCTTCGCAGAGTATGTGTATCGACCCCATTAAACACAACTAAAATAGTGCAATTATTTCTGATCACTTTAGGTATTTGTGTATAGCGCTGGGTAACATAGATCACGTCAGTATTTTTGTGTCTACCTCGGGAAAATATACGAGCTGGATTTCATTGTTTGTCCAGCATCACATCATCATATACTACAAGATTATTAATAAGTCCATCAAGGTCATCTACAGATGGCGCTTCATCAACATTGGTAATAAAATCAATAATGTCATTACCGTCTTCATCCCCTTGACTTGTGTCAAGGAACTTTGAATTTTCATTAAAATTTTTAAGTACTTCATAACATCTCTGATCATCTACAGATGGCGTTACTAAATATAACTTATCCCACTTGAGCCATCTCATTATCAGATTAAGCAACAATTGCGTCTTACCAGACCCAGATGGGCCAATTGGTATCAGCTTGATAGAATTTGGTAGCGCTGGATGATGCTTTACTGGCTCCTGCTTTCGTGGTGCTGAGAAGGCAATTATATCCATATAATAAATAATATGGATTTATATTGTGTTCAATGCAGAGCACCCACTCCCACCAGTGCATTAACAACAATAATAACAAAAAATAAAAGGCGTGCACTTACAATCAAGTGTGTGAAATGTGGTACAAAAAAAAACACAAATTTATCTCCGACAAATCAACGAAGACAGGTGGTGATATCGTTGCATCACTGGGAAAATTACCAGGAACTCCATGGGCTAAATATGCAGGAGAAAAACATATTCCTGGATATAATTATTATGGTTCAGGAACTCAACTTGATATTCTACTTGACGAACGAGACCAACCAAGACCCGGAGAGTAGACGTCAATCACGCACATATAAATACGCGTTAACTGTTGCTGACGTTGCAAGTAGGTATAAAGAAGCAGAACCACTATCAGCAAAAACAGCAACTGAAGTTGCATCTGCGTTTGAATGAATTTTTCAACGCGGTAGTCTTCGATGGCCACAGCTACTACAGGTTGATCCTGGCAAAGAATTTCTTGGTGCAGTATCATCTCTGATGAAAACACATAATGTCAAAATCAGACGAGGACATACCGCAATTCATCGCGATCAGGCAATCGTTGAACGATTTAATCGAACACTTGCTGAGCGGTTATTTGGATACCAGTATGCGAAGGAAATAGTTCAGAAAGATAAGAGATCTCGTGAATGGGTTGCAAGGTTACCAAGTGTGATAGCTGCGTTAAATAGTGAAATTATTCGTGCAACTTCTATGAAGCCTGCCAATGCGATCACAAAGAAGTATATACCAATAAAACGACACGACTCTTTCTCTCAGCCAATACTAGGTAATGTGACTTAAAGGCATTTGTAAGAACTTGGTGAACTTGAAGGAGGCAAAGAAAAGAGCAACTGATCCTGTTTGGAGTGTGACCGCACATAAAATTTCCAGCGTGGTAAGATCCACAGGTAGACCTGTAATCTACAGACTAGATTCAACTGCTCCTCAACGTGGAGTTGTACGCGAACAATTACAAGTACTTCCTGAAGACACACAATTACCACCGAGTTCAAGTTTGTAAACTGGCTCCTCGACGTTGATTACACTCAAGACAGGTCAGCATCACATTTTCGCGTGTGTGACCAATACTACTATTAATTCTATCAACGGTAAACTGTCTTGGATTATTCGAATGCTGCCACAAGATTACTGCGTTACAACTCACACAATGATTATTCTGTCGTTGCTTTAATATCATAAAAAAATTCAGCATCGAGATCAAAGTCGCGCTTATTTTTTTATTTTTTTATTTTTTTTTTCGTCGCATTGTATATAACCAGATAATTTTTTCTTGATGACGACGAAGTCATTATCAACATCATCGGTGATTTCTTCGGTTATTAAGCAATCCATGATAACCCTATGCAGCTGAGATATTCTTTTGACTCGAGACACCCCGAGATTAACTAACTCTGACCGTTCGATCCGATCATCAATAATCCAAATATTTGTATCAAAAATAGCTAATCCTTGTGATGAATGAAGTGTTATAGAGTATCCAAGTGTCCACGGAGTTTTATCCCTGACTCCGTCAGGCGTTAACGCGCTCTGAACAACATCAACAGGAACTAAAACAACATCATTTAGTACAAAAGTTTGTTTCTCATTAATTCCTGGAATTTTAACTTCAATATTCTGTAGTCGCGTATCCGCTGGGCGATGACACAATGGTACAGGTAGACTTGAAAACTTTTCTTTATGTAACAGAAATAATTTCTCTTGCAGTTTATCACGAACTGTCTTTCTACTTGCAACTATCAAATCAGCAGGACTCCATATATTCCAAAAATCATTCATAGGAGTTTCTGGAATTACTTCACGCATTATTTCACACTGAATCTTATCTGGTTGTAGTCTGATTAACCTCTTAAACTCCTGCAGCGGTTCATCAATAGCTCTACGATCATCAGTTATTTCTTCGTAATAATCTACAAACGTTTTTAACCATTCGTGCGGAGACTCTCCAACAAAAGGTGGTGGTTGACCATGATCGCTACACATTATCACAGCAGTATTTTTCGTCAATAATCAATGAAGAAACATTTTTAATACTTTCAGCGATACTGTACAATATTCATCGCAGATAATAATTCCAGGAACGTATTTTTCACCCATTCGTTCAGGAATCCATGCGTCCCCGCACTATCTGAAGAAACTATGATAAATTTGAGATTTCACTCCACGTTCATTCATTTCTCTGTCGAGTATATGTGTAGGTGCCAAAACAATCATATCTGAACAGTTGATTAGAAATAATTCAATCGCACGTGTGGTTTTACCAGAACCTCCAGATGCATTGAGATAAACGGTTTATATCTGGCCACAGAATCATATACACATGGTGCTGATGATTTTGATACTTGATTATTATTCTTGTAATATATCCCCTTAATTTCAACGTCTGCAGATTCAGAATAACTAAATATATTTTGTCGCTTTATTCTCCATTCGCCCCATGATTCATCAACGCCGAGTATTGGTTTTAACAAATCCGTTTCTTTTTTATTTATATAAAATGAATCCGTGGCGACTGTAACTGCGGTATCAGGAAATCTGTTTATCACTGATAGTAAATTCATCGAAACGTATGCGAGCATCCAAGATCTTAAATGATTAAACTGGGGTGACTCACCATCAATATAGCTCACAATTGTACCTAATCCAGTTCCGTCTGACAAATAGACATTAGTTCGACTTATAAATGTACCTTTCTCTGTTGTATCAGCAATTATAAAATCGAGTTCAGCATCGTCCATAATCAGTCTTGTACGATGTTGTTTATGATCACATGAACTACCCTGAGTAAATTTATCGATTATTTTTTGTGCCGGGGTCTTTTGCAACCTTATTTTCACAATCAGTCACATCAAAATTTTCATCATCAGAATATTTCTTTGGTTGTGGCAACCAAACTTGTTTCTGCGGACGATGTGATATAATTGCTTCACTTACAACCAACGATATCAATATCGCTACATCAAGCACGTATCGTAATAAAAGCATTGGAGCCCAATATTTTTCTGAAAAATGTCTTCCAAACCACGCATAAACAATCGGATGCAAATTTTCCGTAAACTCAAATGACTCTACACAGGCAAATCCAATTAAATCAAAATCTGGTAAGGGACCATTTATCGCAACTCTGGTCATCTTGTGTGGTGGATGTCCAAATCTTTTAAAATACTCAGAACACTCTCCTTATCCAAGAAAACCTCCAGGGTAACATGCTACCATATCAACCGAAATAACATTCCTATAATCATATTTAGTATTCCACAATCCGCCGTGTCCGTGTTAGATGCAGCTACGTTGAATATCAACAAAAAATTCCAATCTTGTCGGTGAACATGAATTCTTCTTTTGAGCAACAAGTGCAACAACTGATGGAACGGTAAAACAATTATGCATTAATTGTTCAACATCTGACTCTGTCAAGATATTGTCAGGAGTATATTTTAATGCAATTTTTTTTTTTTTCATTTCTTCGTGGAGTGATTCTGCACGATAAATTTCTCCATTAGGACGGACAAACTGATCATACACAGAAATAACCACACTGATACAGGGTCACTCTTACTAATATTTCTGATGAAATCAGAGATATAATCATTGTAAAATCTAACAGTTCGATCTCGTGGAAATATTGTTACTGCCACAGTCCATGCATGTGCGTTATGATCAATAATCGTTATCGGAGCTCCCTTTGATTCATATTTCGATTTATACAAAATCTCTCAGGTTAGTGTTTTTACTGTTATTGGGAATTTCAGTTTTTTTTTCCTAGTTCAGCAACATCTTTAATAGACGCTCCGGTATCTTTAATTGTTTCTGCCCAATTATTTATTTTTTCCGTCATAAATCAGTCAAACCTTTTCCACGCATCGCATTTGTGAAGTGTTCTGTAATTTGCTCGGCTACACAATTTATCCTTGATAGTTTCATCGGTTTGAGATCATCAACACTGGGTTTATTATTTATCGGATACAACGCATAAACAACTGCAGTCACAGGATACGCTAGTTCATAATACAGTTTGTCAATACCAGTCAATGTTCCTGGTTTGGAATTTTTATTCAACGTGACAATATTATTTCCAGTGTGTCCTGACTATGTGCGGACAGGGTCACGTTTGTCACGGATAATCCAAATGCCGTCGTCTGTCTGCACAATAAATCTCATTAGAATAAAATATCTTTGATTGTCGAGGTAGTTAATAATCCTCCTTCCTCGCTCGTCATTCATTCTAGTATTATCGATAATATTGATAATTCTGAATGTTGACCACACATGAGCCGCGACATCGCTGCGAAATTCCTTCTTGGCTTCAAGGATACGATTGGTTATATCCCTATTCGTTAAATCGAGATCTTCCATCGATAAACTGAATTTAGATTCCGGCAGTCTGTCAAGATCGAATCTGGCTCTAGAAGGCTTACTTACGGATAATCTCTCAAACTCCTCCATATTATAATTAAAGCAAATAAATATTTAAATTTAAGTATAATTATATATGTAATGATTCAAGCAAACAATAAATGCAGGTGGCTCATGATTGGTTATTCAGCTCCTTGTAACAAAGCATGCGTAAATGAATTCTGTGGATATCATTTGCAAAGCGTTAGACACAAGGATCTAGGACCAAAACCGTGTTTACTGTGTTGTGTTGGGGTTAGAGGAGAAACTCAATTGCATGTGCAATGTGGTAGTAAAAAATACAGAGAGCTAAAACGATATTACGATAAAAAAAATAATACCTATGGGGTCGATCCCCATAAAAACCGCCGAAGATTATCTCGCCAGATTTTCAAAATAATGATTTAGAAAAATAATATTATTATACAAATGGAACAAAATGAATTCGTGAAACATCCTATCATCAAGAATTATGAGGCATCTCGTGACGGTGTAATTAGGCACTGTCGACTGAAAAAACCAGTCGGTTCTGTCATTAATACTGGTTATTACATGTTTGGCGCTGTGAAAAAATGTATTGCATACATAGATTCTTGTACTAAAGTTTTCGTGGAGTTATCGAAGACGGACTTGTGATTGATCATATTAATTCAGATCCGAAAGATAATTCTTTATCAAATTTACGAGCTGTTACACAAAGTCAGAATTGTAAATTCGGAAATACTGGGAGGTGTAAGAAATTTGGAAAGGGGGTGGTCAAATCCGTAAATGTAGAGACAGGAGAAGAAATAATATCTCCATCGATGAATGCAGCTGCCAAATATTTTGACATTTGCATGCCTTCAGTACAATATGTCGCAAATAAAATATACAAATCAGCGTATTCAAAGAAATACAAACAAAGACTCACGTTTCACTATCACACATGAAGGGAGATAACTCCGTCATAAAAACACTTTCTCGTCTAGATTTATCCCGCTTGTTTTTCAAATCTTTTACCAGTACAATGAATGTATACTAGGACAGCTCTGCCAATCAATCTTACAAGGGGCGGGAAAATAATTATTTGTGGATAAAAATATCACAATGAAGACTTTGATACTGACCAGTGATGATCTTAACTCAAAATAAATTTCAGATGAGTGATGTTCCAAAAATATTTTTTAATTCTTATTAAGAAATATTTTTATTATTCTGATTCAGAAATATTTTTTTTTATTCTGATTCACAAATATTTTTTTTATTCTGATTCCGAAATATTTTTTTTATTTTAATTCAGAATTTTTTTTTAAATTCTGCTTCAGAAATATTTTTTATTCTGATCCAGAAATATTTTTTTCTTCTGACTCAGATATATTTTTTTTTATTCTGATTCAGAAATATTTTTTTTTCTGATTCAGAAATATTTTTTACACCGCAAATTATGAAGGGAGATAACCCTGTCTTCGACCTAGAGTAATCAAGCAGTTATCTCCCTTGTTATTACGTAATGTTACACCGCAATAAATTCGACATCGATAGAACCCTAGGAAGGAATAAATAACTCTTCTGTCGTCGGTGAGGAAAGTATACAATCATTATGTAATTAGAATCCTCAGAATGGACAAATAAATATTCCACCATAGACCGGGAGAGAGAGGGGTGTGATATTACGACAACAAACTAGTCATTATCGATCGTTTTATATTCGTCCAGACTGCAGAAGGCAGAAATAACCCTGTCTGCGAGCTAGAGTAATTTAAGTCGTTGTATCGATCCACGTACCGTTGTCACACAGATTTCATTTCCTGTACATATGGTTCTGGCGAGCTTGAGGCTGCAATGTATTTAACCAGGGAAGAAATGTATAAGATCGTATATTTCACGATTTATTTATTCAGAATCAGAATTTTTTATTCTAGTAAATGTATACTGATCACTTACAGGAATTTCCCGTTAGATAGTTTCATAATAATTTCTGAAACACATATTTGTAAGAATGGGACAGTGGTGCAGTGTTAGAACGTTGGATTCTCATACTGAGGCCTGTGGCTCTTATCCCGTAACCGACACATTGTCGACGGGACGATACGATGCCATTTTTTTATTAATAAGAGGGCTCCAAGCCCCAAAGGGATTTCATGTACACCTCCTCACCACGTCAAAGAACGTGGTGAGTGCGTTTTGCACTCTCCCCAAAGTTTGATATTGTGGGGGGTGTACATGAAATCAAAAGGCCCAGACAACCCTCTGAATCTCTAAAATTTCGTTTCGTTTAGTGATTCGCTGGGGGGTGTCTATGCAGGAATTTGTGAGCTCTCAATCTCATTGAAGGGTACCCCACACAGGGACATTCAAAAAGAATGTCAGCCAAAAAGAAAAGCCTCGTGGGGTTCCCCATAACCGCCATAAGAAAGGCATCAATAAAGGGACCCCGTGAAGGGCAAGAAAGGCAAATGAAGGGACCCCGTGGAATGGTAACCGCTCATGACGCTACTATTGATTTTTTATTCTTTATTTTTAAATAAGTATTTATTTTTATATTCAGAAATATTTTATTCTGATTTTTATTTTAAATAAAGATTTATTTTATAATGAATCGTGAAAATGTTAATGCTATTATTTCTGCAATTGAAAAATTACAACAAGACGGTATAAAAATATCTGATGAATTTAATCCCCAGAAAATTGTGTGGTTTTGAATCATTACAATAACGAAAATTCGAAACTAAATATACACTACCAGCCGATTACAGATTCATAAAGTTGATTCAGCAAGCAATGTTACAATCTTGGCAATAGTTGCGGATACGCAAGTTATAAACTTTGTTTCACTTCCACACGCGATCGAGAAAATTAGGTCAGAATTATCTCACGAATACGAAACAAAAAGAATTGTGAATGCTCATATAAGACAGTTGAGAGAGATTATGTCTCCTTGTGAAACGATCCATACTGTCAGTGATGATTGTGATTGTGAAAGTGCTGTGACCAGTGACTGTAGTGACAATGAAACTAAAGCTACCATCGTGACTGTGGTACCAGCTAAACAAGAAGGATAATTCATTTCTGACTACAGTAAAAACTATTTATTTATTTTTTATTCAGATTCTATTCAGTCAGAATCAGGTCATAATAATATTTTTTTTTATTCTGAATCAAGATTCAGATAATTTATTTGATAGTATTTGTTGTTTTCCTGGTTTAGATCTTACGAACGCACATCCAGATTAATACTCAAAACTTCATTCCGCAAATCCAGAAGGTGTCCTGTCTGGTCAGTAAGTTTGAAATGTATCCTTGATAATAGCGGATTATGACATTGTAAATAAACATGATTAATTGGTTCTGATACAATTAAATACCCTGGAGGTACTTCAGAGGTAAATGAGTATAAGATGTATCCTTGCTGAGCCTGATTGGATTTTTCAAGGTCTACTTGATAACTGCCATCAATTACGTCGCATACGAGGTTGACTGCGATCGTTGATGTGATATTAACGATACCAGGTGAGATATGGCGGCCTCCACCGGGGGAATTGTTGTTGTGTCTGAGTATACCTGGCGGTGGGGCTTTTTTCCATGCATTTAGAACCTTTGG
>JAECUM010065545.1:0-10097 GCA_016617855.1 Megalonaias nervosa | reverse complement strand
TCGGGATCATTAATAATAGAAGTTAGTATGTTTATTTGGGTCTAGGTCTAAGTTACTGGAATTCACATGGTGTACCTGCCATAGTCCTTGTTCCATATTGTATTTATAGTAATAGGTTTCTAATTATAACTAACAGTTTTATTTTGAAAATATCAGGATCATTCTAGGAGGTTAATTTCCATTAGGTAAGTTTTATTTAGAAAATGTTAATTGTGACCTGATGTTAGGCAGAAGGCTCTTATAATTTTGCAACTGACAGGAATTTTCATTCGTGTTTTAAAATCGAGGACAATCAAGTAGTATTATTTGTTGTGTCCAGTATTTCATTTCAGGCTGAACTTTATTTCCTCAAATGCTTGAATTCAAGTGATTATTTTCTCCGAAAATACAAAAGTGCTCTGATAACGTTCTTGGAAAGATACATTCAATGGAATTTATAGTGAAATCAAACCTGGAATTAAATTCCTGTGATTCAACAAAATGTTGTTGGCACATTAGCTTTATACAGGTTACGACAGACACATCAACACCATCAGTTTTGGATTTAATTTGGACTTCTACTTAATTTTATTCAGAACTTTAAATTATTAGGACTTGCATATTTAATTCTACGATTATTTGGGATTTAATTCGTAATACAGTAAGTTCATTGTTATTACATTTTCACTTTGTATATTAGAGAACAAAGTATATGTTGAATTTTACAAAGCTTGTAGCGTTTCAGTCTTTTCTGTTATCTATGTTAAGCGCACAGACTCGTAATATCGGACAGCAACAACAACATATAGCACAAAGGAATTCACTCATAAAGCAACTTAAGGGCACTCCAACTTTAATAACATACCATGCAAAACATTTTGAGTGAAGGCAGACACACACACACACACATGTACGAGGTTTAACCATTTAGTATTATCCTAGAAACTACACACAGCATGGCGAATTTCATCCGATTTTTTAACTTAGGAAATTTTAAGGTCAGCGTCATTACATGTAGCTAAAAGATCCAATTAGTTCTAAATAGTTCGAGTGAAATTAGGCGCTCTTAGCTAGATTTAATGACACTAACAGGAAAATGTACTGTGCTACAGATAGGATAAAATTATCCATGCTGTACCAGGGTATACCCTCATCGATTCTTCACATTTTGCTATGTCTTAACTGTCATATGGATATCTCTTTCCACTCTAGATTGGCTACAATAAAAGTCTTCTGTACGGAATTCCACAACAGTCCTCGATATGCACCAAATACTGAATGTGTGTGTGTGTGTGTGTGTGTGTGTGTGTGTGTGTGTGAAAGAGAATGTGTGCATAGTTTATCAGAGAGATTCTAAGGAAAATATATTTACAAAAGTATGTTGACTCACTTCTCATCCAATCTCTCGTAGACTGCTCTTCTCGCAATTAAGTTGTACCTTCATCCAGGTCATTTACCCAGACCCTATTTTTATCCTAAAATTATGGACTATGTAAAAGGTAATTGACAAGCATTACAGATAACCAATGTGCAGCTAATGACATTATAAATTTAATGGTAAAAGGATAGATTCCGTTTGATTATTAGGGGTATTGTTTCAGATTAAAATGAACATTATCTCGAATCACTGGTAACATTAATATAGAGGAGACCGAAAATGGCCCTTCTTCAATATTGTCCTGCGTAACAAATGTTACAGAATGCCTGAATGAAAAATTAGCCAATATCTGTCTCAACCAACTTTGAATATGTTAGTAACACCACTTACTACCTGTGAACTGGTAAAATTGCTCTGGTTAAGCAGTCACAATTTCACCTATCGTCTGTTATGTATATTTAATTTCTTTTGTGTGTCGGCTTTTGTTTATGATTCTCTGTCTGTCTGTCTGTCTGTCTGTCTGTCTCTCTGTATATATATATATATATATAGTATATATATATATATATATATATATATATATATATATATATATATATATATATATATATATATATATATATATATATATATATATAATTTATATTTTGTTATTGACCTTGGTTGATAATCGACTGCAGGAGTTTGGCCTTAATTTCAAATGTCACGTGGGATAAATATGTTTACTAAGCTCGAGTTCTGGATACAGCCTTCATTCTGACATTAGAATTTTCTAGAAACAAATTGTTTACATTTTGATGTAAAGTTTCGTTAAGATTATTCTGGATACGGATTTTTTTAACCTCATCCTGGTCCTCATCTTTTGACTTCGGCTTTTATATAAGAGAGAAAAAACAATAATTACTCTTTCTTATTTTATTGGGATATATGCTTTAAGAACATATTGGATATAATTCACAATATTGTAAGTTCTTTTAAATTTTAATTTTGTATTCTAGGGAATAAATTATTTTGTTGTGCTTTACAAAACGTTTTGGTTTTCACTCATTTCTCTTACTTTTCTTAAGACTATAGATTCGCAACGCTTCCATAATACAGGATGGTCAATAATACGAGGTCAATCAATGCTAGAATTGGCAAATTGTAACGTTATTGATAAATCGACGAATAACAATATGTCTGAAATTACACTGAACATTTTCAAATACACCTGCTGAGTGTAGGTAGTTGATTTAGTTAAACAATTACATTTACGGATGGACATTAGAATGAATACAGTATTACAGCTGTATTAACACAATTTATTAATGTGCGATTACAAGGATAGAAATTATGTGATTGTAAACAATGTTCGTGTTTTCAGCTTTTATGAATTATTACATAATGCCGATAATGAAAATTAAAAACCACTGTTGTAAATATACTAATATTTGGTATCAAAGCAATTGAAAAGTTTTTCTTTTGCCATTGGAAATACATCGGTCGGGAATTTTGTTTTATTAGTTTTTATATTTAAGGTTGCTTTTAAATACAATAATTCATTGTATTTGTTATAGAAAGAATCAGTGTAAAACCTAAAACAATATTGTTAGTATTACTTAAAAGAACAAGAAAAGTGATTGTATTAAAAATATAACAATGCAAACATTTCTACAATGTTGCTTTACCGTTATTGTTGTAATGATGTGTGATCCGGAGTTTTATTGATAATTATGTTCTCGAACATTTGCATGCTAATTTCTTGCAAACGTTTCATTTTTAAGAAGCTATATCCAACCATATAAGGAATATAGTAAAGTTGGGCAATGAGGGAATTTTTTCTACGACAGCCTAACAAGTAACTTCACACTAAGAGTCACCACAATAGATACATTCCGAGTGTTCTAAATATCCGACAGCGATTTTGAGATTTTGATCTGAGATTTGATTTTCTTTATCAATGTTGGTCAACTTGCCATGTCCCTTGTTTGTGTTCTCTTAGACATTTGATCTAAAGCGTCTCTTTACTATATTACCTGTAAGAGATAACTATGGTGTGGGTTGTTGCTAATTACATACCAGTTTACATAATATGATGTATGATGGTTGTCAGCCGTCTCTTTGCATACAATGTTGCTTCCTGTTGACTGATACCTGTTAGTTCGATTTGAAAACAAGCATACAACATGATAGCGGATCTGAATGCTATCTTGGAATAGTTTGTTCAAGCAGATGTCAGTTGTATGGTATCAAATGCTGCAACGTCTCTTGGTGTCTCCGAGTTGGCTACGACTTTTGGAACGTGTCCGTTATGGAACGCTAATTACATTGCTCGAAGAAAGCTTAATAAGCTATTGTCTTTGATGACCCAACCATATCTTTGGGATGTGCTATCTGAGCCGATAATCAAAAGAAATGTAAAACTTACGACAGCCAATAAAGTCGTTAGCAGCGATTTGACATGTTTCCACTACAGTGATACCTGTTGATACTTCTATTGCAGATATTGCTGATGCGATTGAGAAGCCTTTGAAATGAGAATCATACGAACGATGATATCGCAATTGTACCTAAATATTATACGCTCAGAAACAAAAAACGACTTTATTATCAATGACAGCTTAAGACGGCTGGTGTGAAAAGTTTTTCGTGAAGTCAGAGTGTTTTTGCAAACTAATACTGTTCACAATACAATCGATGGAACCACTTTAAGACAGCGCGATATCAACTCAAACGTTGGAAGACAGTAAGAAATATTTGCCTCCTACCAGTATCATCACAAACCAATTTCGATGAACAATCACCACGACGATGATCACTACAGAAGCTCAGCCATGAACATGTTTTGGTTGAAGGATGCGAGTGTTTCAGCAAATAGCAACATGTGTAAGCAGGGCATTGCACATTACACTTCCTCCTGATGAAGTTTATGCTATGCCTGGGCCAAATGTGCATACATTCTAATTGCCTTTCAAATGATTTTTACTATTCCCGAAAATGAAACCTTATAATCCTGACTTTGCAATAAGCGCCATCACACTGATGGTCATCATGAAGTATGCACGCTCTTGGTCTCTAAGCTCTGTCTTCGGATTTTGTCGCAGTATCAAAATTATTTTAGAGGGAACCAGCACACGCTGGTTTTGGAAATAGCTGATCCTAATACATAGATGCATCACAAAGCTGGTGGTGTTGATGGACAATTATTTGTTTTTCGCAGCAATCCGTTTGGATGCCAAAATAACTCCCTTCTATTTATCACTCTCGTTCTCTTGTACAGGGTTAGCAATACAACTTTATTTTGAGCATGCGCGCATCTACAAGCGTGTCCAATATTAACACCACTCTCAGGGTCGGAATCAAACAATACCCTGCACGTTTGTTTGAGTGCAACTTTGATATAGTGAGAAGAAATTATCGCGAGTACTTTATTTTGCAAGACGCTATGAGATATATAAGGATGTTAATACTAGAACACACATATCCCAGAAGGGCTTTGCCAAGCGCAGAATAAGCGTTGTCTAAACAGTTCATATAAGAATGTTTTACCAACAAATCAAGTTTCTTTTTTCGGAAGCACTATGTAAAATAATTACTCTGGCAGTTTCGTGCGGTTTTCGGTTGTCGATACGTCTGCAGTCCAATAATAACAATTATCGTCTGATGACAAAGAGGCAGGATGTTATAATAAAGAATGACTAAAGGCGGCAGAAAAACGTATTGTACTTGATATTTGACTTGTCGTCAGCGCAACAAAAGAAGCAGAATTGTCTTACCACTTCTACCACTACTAGCTGCTGAGAGCGCTGGTGTTTTTCAGCACGTTCTTTGGACGGGGCGTTAAAAGTGAAATAAGAGAACGTCAGGGCTGTAATATCCTGGAACAACATGCTGCAAAGTAGCGCTGACATGAAAAGGCGCTCAGGGCTATAAATAAATATAGTTCTTGATGTCTTTCCTAAGGATGCAAGGCCAAAATAAAATGAGGAATGAGGAATGTTCATCATCAATATCAATACATATTTTCATGGTTCTGGGATAGATTGGGTTGAGCTAGTTAAGAAGACATAATATTACTATAGAACGCTTTGACTCGTTTGTTTTGGCACAATGCAACCCCATCTAAATATATGCGTCTAGTGTAGAACGCAGTTGGCTTTATTACTCCATTCAGATTCATTATATGCAAAGTTCAGCTAATTGTTTAAATCCGACCGATAAGTTCTGCCAAATGTGATACACACCGAAACTGTACTGGAATTTAGAGTACGTTTCCAGCTGAAATCCATTCTTCTTACTGCAATGAATTCACAAAATATCCAGTCCATCTTAATCAGAACAGCAGAAGTGAGTTGGATCATCATAGAAACATAATCCACGCGCATTCGTTCAAAATACGACTCTAAATTTCATATTTAAGTAGACGAAAACGACAATTCTGTTGAAACTACCATCGAGTTGGGCAATGCTATGTGCGCATTAATATTGTTATTACGTTTTGATTAATCGACGGTCGTGCATTTATGTTGGGAATGCAGAATAAATTAAATTCCATTATACCCTACAGTTTATTTTGTATAACTAAGACTTAGGTAGAAGAAGCAAATGAAGATATAATAAAAGTGTTACTGCATTTGTATGAGAAAATATTAACTCGTTTTCTCGGATGGATACTGTACTCCCACAGATCGTGCAGAAATTATCCAGGAAAACTAGTTTTTATTTCCCAGTACAAATGCAGTAACTTATAATTATTCCTATTATCAAGATAAAATGTCCATGGATGAAACAATACATTTTAATTTAATCAATAAATATGTGTCACTATAATACCTTTGACTGTCAAAAGAGAATTTTCACACACTTCATCATCACCATCATCATCATCAATCCCTAAACCCAGGAGGTCGTTGGGGCACCACAGTTGACTTTACAACCAATTCTCTCTATCTTTCTCTGTTCTCTACTGCCCTTTGGGAATCTCCAAATCCCATGCCTGTCCACTCCTTAATGTTTTCTTCACACCTCTTTTTCTGTCTGTCTCTTCTTCTGCACCCTCGCACTGTGCCTTGCAAGATTGTTTTTGCCAGTCCAGATGATCTTGGGACATGACCGTACCACTTCAGTTTGCGCATTTATACAGTAGTCAAGAGGTCTTCATAGGATCCAATGGCTCGTTGGATCATGTTGTGGCTTTCCTCGTTGGTTACATGGTCAATGTATGAGATGACCAAGATCTTGCGGTAGCATCTCATTTCGAAGGTTTGAATCCTTCTTTGTAGATCCTATGTGAGCGACCATGTTTCGCAAGCATACAGAAATATGGATATGAAAATCGAGGGAATCAGCCTTATTTTGGAACCAAAAGTAATGTTGGTATCTTTTCATATTGGTCTCAACCCTGTTGTCTGGACAATCCTGCAAAGTAGTTCTGGTTTTTAGTCCTCATCTGTGATAATTGATCCCAAGTACTTTAAACTTGTGACTCTTTCCAGTTCCTGTCCAGTGACCTTTATTTCTGCACTGATGCTATTGGTTTTGTTTGTCATCTGTTTTTCATTCCTCGGCGCTAATACTATACCTTCAGCTGTGGAGTTTGTGTCGAGGCGCTCAACCAAGTCAGCCAGTTCTTTTTCATCTCCTGCTAGACCATCAATATCATCTGCGAAGCGAAGATTGGTGATTAGTATTTTTCCGATGCTGACAGTGCCCTTGTGGTGATGCAAGGCACCCTCCATGATCCTTTCCAGGAAAATGTTAAAGAGTGTAGGTGAATGCATTTTCCTGATTTGTCTTGGATGGTGGTAGTTTTCCCTTTTTATGGGTTCTGTGATCTTTCACCAGTTGATATGACATTTTTCTGTCATTTCTACTCAGACTGTCTTCGATTTTGCGGCATTGTCTTTCTGTCCAGGATTGCTTTGCCTTTTTCATGCTTTTCCTGATTATATTGTTTATCTATCTGTATTTTCTAGCTCCTTCATAATCTCTTTTTCCCTTTTTTCAGTTCTCTTCTTTTGTAGCATAGTTCGAAGACATCTATTGTGACCCAAGATTTCTTTGTTCGACGATATTTGTCAATGATCTCGCTAGCTGTGCTAGTCACAGCTGTGTTGAATGTGGTTGTTAGGGACTCTAGGTCGGTGTGTTGGCTGTCCAGGGTTATCAAAGGTACAAATTTACCACCTATAGTTGCTTGGAAGGCTTCTGCGACTTTAGATCTCTCTATTTTTCAAGGTCAAATCCTATTCTTGGTTGGTTAGGCTTTCTGACCATTTTCAGGTGGGAGCGAAACGTTCTCATGAATAAGTCATGGTCACCTCCAAAATCTTCTCCTGGAAATCTTCGTGTTCTGGCGATATTCAGTCCTGTACAGAATCATTTTATCAACAATATAGTCAATCTCGTTGTGATATTGTCCATCTGGATTGTGCCAGGTCCATCTTCTAGATGTTTTGTGAGGGCTGAATGTATTGGCTAACATAAGATTGATGTAGGCAGCAAACTCCAAGAGCCTGAGTCCTCTTTCATTCGTTTCTGCATTGCAGAAGGGCCCACAGGTGATTTGCCAATTTGTCTGTGAATCAACTCCCACCTATGCATTCCAGTCTCCTTGTACAAACAGAATGTCCTTCTTGGGTGAGTAGTCAGCAAATAATATTTGTCATGTTAACAATCTAAACTTTAGCGGGATTCACTTTCCTTTTGCTGAGAATCAAATTCCAAAATCTGAAAAAGCAAAACAATCTCCTGTTAACAGGATGTATTAACGAGTTTGGTGTCCACGTCGAATCCCAAAAGATATATCCCAGATACATCAGCGATCGAGCATCACAATCAACAATAAATGTATTGTTTTTTAAACACCATTACGAGTGAAAAAAAAATTTGAATGGGCTAGTTGGAGGTCGGTACAACAAGCATAAAGAAAAGAAATATTTCTGTGTCAGCTGCTTATAAGTCTCAGGTTGTTCTCGATCGACATCTCGAGTATTGCTCTGACATATAGTGGATATGTATGCCTGGGGACGATGAAAAGATATTACAATTTACAAAGTACGAACACAAGATGAAAGTGCCTTTTATAATCTGTGATGATTTTGAGACTATTTTACTTCCAGTACTAGTAGCAGAAAATAACCCTGATAAATATTCGACATGAAAAATTCAAGAATATATTCCGTATGGAGTAGTATATAAAGTTTTCTGTGCTGCAGATAAACGTTTATCAAAATCAATAACAAATTATCATGGAATACATCCTGCTGTTTGGCTTCTGAAAAATCTTATCAACGAGATTGATTTCGTCCTGATGTTACTCGCTAAGACGGCAGCAATGAAAAAGCTGACAATAAAACAAGAAACTGATTTTGCTGCAGCAAAAATATGTAACATTTGTGAACGGGCGCTTGATCGAAATCGAGGAAAAGATCGTTGTCACATAACTGGAAAGTATCGTGGTCCAGTACATGACAAATGTAATTTAAAACATACCGCACCACTTTGCATTCCTGTTGTCTTTCACAATTTCAGACGTTATGATTCTCATATTATAGTTGAAGCAATCGGCAATAAGGATATAATAAACCGTCCGAAAATTAACAACAAAAATAAAATAAAATGTGTTCCTAATAATACTGAAAGTACATGTCCGTGACACTAGGTAAGATAATAGTTACTGATAGTTTGCAGGTTTTGGCTGCATCATTGGATGAGCTTGTACAAGGCTATGGTAAGTATGAAAATTTGACTGAGCACTTTGGTGACAAGCCAATCTTAATAACAAGAAAAGGAATTTTTACATAGGAATATCTTGACAATTGTGATAGGTTTAATCAAACAAGTCTACCTGACAAATATAAGTTTTAATTTCGGTTAAATCTCGAGAGTGTTAGTGATGATGATTATGCTTATGCTAAATCGATATGGAACTTTTTCAACTGCAAAACTTGGGTGATTATCATGACTTGTATCTTATCACAGATCTAATGTCGCTCGTAGATATATTCGAAAATTTCAGAGATGTCAGCGCTGACAACTATGGACGCGACCCAGCTTGGTACTATTCTGCACCAGGACTATGCTGGGACTCATTACTAAAACATAGCACAATAAAACTGGAACTGTTAACAGACCTGGATATGCTCTGTTTGATCGAGTGGGGAATCAGTTGCGGAATAATTGTCATAACAATAAAATATGCCACCACTAATAATAAGTATGTGTCCGACTATGATAAATCAGCGTCGTCAAGTTTTATACTCAATCTCGATAGCAACAGTCTTTACGGTATGTCATGTCAGGGTCAATACCGGTTGGTGGTTTCAGACGGATCAATGAAAAACAGTTTTTTGAAGAAACTGATAAAGTCGCAACAGAGGGATGCAAGCAACCTGATACTAGTTATTTTGTTGAAGTTGATCTTGACTATCCTGTTGATCTTCATGACAAGCATAATGATTATCCATTTTGTTCAGATTCAATTGTAATCGACTACAGTTCGTAATTACAAAAACAACAACGTAAATCTATCGTAAACAACTCTTTTAATCATGAACTAGTTCCTAATCTGCTTGACAAATGGAGATACGTTTTGCACTACAAAATATGAAACAGGCACTTAATCATGGTCTGGTATTAGAAAAAGTTCATCAAGTTTTAAAATTTAACCAGTGATGTTGATGAAAGATTATATTGACGTTAATACTAGTCGATAAGCAGATGCAAGAACAGAATTCAAGAAGAAAAAAAAAAAAAAACA
>JAECUM010065538.1:0-18282 GCA_016617855.1 Megalonaias nervosa | reverse complement strand
TTCTTTGATTCTGCTTGAAGTGGTTAATATACACACTCAGATATATCACTACAGCATAGTCGACTCATGCGATCAGAGTAGTCTTTGCGATCGTTGCCTTGACAGTCATATTTATATCAAAGATACCATCGAGGCCATCGGTTGGTATGCACAATCAACCTTCTCAAGTGTTATTTACGACACTTGGCTCCACAGCGACAAACTCGGGATCTTCTAGACCCAATCTCAGTCGCACAAGCAGCCATAAGTCCCAATTGACATTAGCACAGGTTCTGGACATGCACCCTGCACAGTTCTTGCTTGATTCGTCCTGAAATTGTATGTGGTAAGAAGAGCTCTTTACTTGTTCTTCATAAACTTAACCTCGTCACCTCCGGTTGTGCTGCTTGCAATGTAAGTAGAGCGGGTTAACTTTCATATGCGGAATCCAATCTTCATACCTGAATTGGTAACCGAAGTATAGGTAGGATGCTCAACATTCCCTGCGTCTAGTGCCTATTCTTCTAATGTTACTGTGTTCAAGGAACGTATTCTAAGGAGAAAGCATATTTTTGCAGTTAATTACGTTTCTCCTAGAATAATTACCTGATCACTTTACTTTAATACCCCCCCATCCTCCCCACAATATGAGCATCCCGAGACACTATGTTCCAATCAGCTTAAAACTAGCGTTACCTGTAAAGCGTCAAGGGGAGGAAATTAACAACGGTTATAGCCCCTATTCTGTACAAAATTGACAGAAAAGACACATTTTCGTCTTTGGGAGGGCTGGATTCGTGATGTAGTAGGACATATATTCCCAACGTTATCTGTATTGAGGATTATAGACGAGTTTGTGAACAGCGGCAGTGTTTCCTTGAGGTCAGAATTTACTCCGTATATAAAATGCAAAACATAGTTAACTCAGCTGTCGGAATAGTGTCCAATTTTGAAGGCATTTCAAGAAGCAGTTAGCTATCAGCAATGCAAGCAAAGCCCAGCAAAACTAAAATCAGAGCTCCTAGTTGACAAAGTTTAAGTTTGTGAAACACAGAAGCAAGGGATGGGGTGGCATTTATTTCTTTGCAAACAGCATAGCAACAAACGTACGATGCATCATTCCTATGTGTCGAAATGGTAACATATTCTACACGCTGAATTCGACATTCAGTTTAGTTCTCTTTAGTATTACTCGTTATCTTAATCTTCTTAAAATACTGTCTATTAATTGACCTATGCTTTTCAGGATGAGTTTAGCCATCAAAGAAATTGATTGAAACACGATAATAAGCACACACAGGTGTTTGTACAGTTGATTTGTGTTGATTAAATGTCAACCCCCATACTGGGCTGAGACATCTATTACTGATGTAATACATATAAATATCCTATTAAACTTAATAATGGTATGTTCCCCCTTCCACCAATGGTCAGTCCCAGATGTGACGTATATTCATTTTTTCTATAAATACAGGCATATCCCTTGCTCAGCCTGCATCAGAGAGAATTATCACAATGCTAAGGTTCAAACCAGGATTATCTCAGAGAATCCAGCAGAGAAGTTTGAACAATAGCACCATCCAATCTCCAGCAACTGTAGACATGAACACTAGTTAAATTTGCATTAGCTTCAGACAATCTATTGAACTGTTTAGTGTAACAAAGCCTGTATCTATTTAAGCCAATAGTTTGCCATCCAATGGATTTTAAAGATAGAAACTTGGTCTGTGTTTTTTATTGTATGTCAGTGTGCTTGTGAGTGTTCTGCGCATATGTTTATTTGTATAGTGATGAAATATGTCAATACTTAGTCGACCAACTATTTGTTTCTTTGCGAGTATTTTAAATGCTTTGAACAAGATTAAAAATTTTAAGTTTATATTACAATTTCTAGTCATTTGTACTGGCTTATATGAAAAGGTAGCTAATTCTCAACTGGAGGATATCACGGTTTTGGTCATAGGCACCAACTCTCCTTGGGACCTCAAAATACACTTTTTGAGTCTCAAACAAACCAACATTGTCTTGGAATATGGCACGTATGTTACTGACATGATATGCATGGAAACTGAGTGGAATTCCAACGCAATACAGAACGAAGAGGACCAGTATATATAAAACAAAGACATTCGATCAACAAACAAGAAAATATATAATGACAATAAAAATTGTGCAAAATTAAAACATAGTAAAAATGAACTTAGAAGGTTCTTAATCCTGTAAGGAATGAACATGCTTAAAATTTACACAAAGCAATAAACAACTGACAAAATGGCATTTTGTCTAGAGTAACGTTAATTACAAGATTTATGTGACTCTAGGAGTAAACGTAATTTAAAGTTACTTTAGAAGAATAATAAAAACATTTAGAAACAGGTGAATACTCCTATTATGAGGACAACCTCTACTGAGTATAGAGTGCAGACAAGAGAAATGATTTTCTCAGCAAAACACCAGTAAATTTCCAGTTATAACATAGAAACGTTTCGTGAGCATGACTAACAATTATGAAATGCCAAGCTCAGCTGTTAATTTTAAATCAAACATTAACTTGAAAATTGTCTGATCAATTGTTGTAGTCACCTGAACTAAATTTGTCAAGACATTTGCCAGGTGATTCAAAATATTTGCATTGTAAGTAGTGCATATGTTTATTCAGAAAGATTAATTTATTCACACAGTTCGGTTTGAGACATATTTACTAAATTCAAATAAGTTCTGTGTTAGTCATTATTTTCAATTTCAATCATTTATTCCTTGCCAACTCATCTATTACTAATCAACTAAATTATTCTCGAATAATGCACATAGCATGATGGGACACTGAAACATTTAGTAATATGTGTAATTGAAATTAGATATTAATGCATACAATAAAATTGCTCTCAATATCAGATATCAATGTTCTAACAGTAAGAAAAGTTTGTTTTAAACAAACATCTTCAAAACGTTTATCTTAAAAAAGATGGACATATTTTGATTGCATATATGAGCCAGAATATTGTATTAGAAATGGTAATAAAATGCGAAACGAAAATACAAAAAAGCTGGATAGTCTGTTCCAAATATTGAAACACAGTATACTTGTCGGCTTTTCCGTCTGTACACTTTGGTTCTCCGCTTTTTTTCACTTTCTTGCAAAGCCTTGGCACAGTGACATCTTCAAACTCTTTTCATGATGGATGTTGCTATTTTGAGTCTAAAATAACAGACCGACAAATTACAACATTTTTCTCAATGATGCTTTCAGATTTTCTTTTCAAATGCAAAATATTTCCAGTTGTGAGATTGAAACCACATATTTTTCATAACATTCCATTCAACTGCCATTTTAGCATGTGTGACACATAATAACCACATGACTAAAGTTTAAAAATATAATTATACTGTAATATTCCAAATTAAATTTTGAAAAATAAATGATTTTGTAATACATTAACTTTTGCAATTATTTTGTCATTATAGAGGAAGGATGAATTCAAGATAATTAAACCCATAGCAAGATTATTTGGGAATTTACATACATTTCTTACTAACAGAAAGTACCGAAGTTTGAGTATAGTGGAAAAGTACCAAAGCACATCCTATTGGAACAAACTCCAATGTAAATTGATATGCTGGTAATATCATGCACCTCTAACTTACGTGTATGTGTCTGATACAAATTTAGGCAGACCAAGTGTTACATGTCTAGGCTCTTACAAAAAGTAACGAGATAAGAGTGAAAAGAACAAGCCTTGGAAAATTTTTAAAAACATTTATTTTCCCAGAATACCAGGGTAAAAGTGAGAAAAAGAACTTGCGGTTTTACGAATCAAATCCAAAATTAATCTAAGAATTACAAAATAGAAGACCTATTATTAAAAAGTCCTAAATAAAATGGAGGGCGATGACGTCTGTTGCAACCTTCAAAGTGCGGTCGTGTCAACCGTTCCTTGTCGAATCACAGCAAACAATAATCCATCTTTGAATTCCGAATAAATTTCAGTGAATGTCTTTGTCCAAGAATTTTGTAGGAGCACTTATTTTCCAGGAAAATTAATCATTTTAAATTAAATTAAATAAAAATTACAACACAAACTGGTCACAAAATATGTTATAAGCCTTACTGGTTAAGCCTTATTATAACATGAGTTATAAAACTAACTAACACGTAAAACAGATGCCTGTATGAGGGATAAGAGTTCATCTTTCCAGAAGGAATAGAAGTTTGTTACATGATAATTATCTTGTACTCCATGTATGGCCTTGATTCTACTGAATCTTACAAAGAATTAAAAAAATTAAAAAGTTGTTTACCACAACTCTTACTAATTCTGAATCAAAGTCATCTACTAGATACAGTGTTTCTGTATTATAACAGTCAGGTCAAACAGAACTGAATGAAATTTATGGACAATTTCAAATCCAGTAATTAAAGTTATCATTACAATAACATGTAATGGGATATAAAAAATTTAAACTAGCAAGCGAATAATTAAATTACATATACATAACACCAAGTAACACAAGCATCAATATTAATACACTCCTTAGGGCATGTGTTTTATACAAACATAGGAAGGTAACAAAAATACATAAAGGAATACCGAATCAGGGAGGCAATAATTAAATATATTGAACATCATGTACAGAAGTTTAAAAAGGAATACCGAATTAGGGAGGCAATAATTAGATATATTGAACATCATATTATGTCAATTTGACTATTGCTTAAGAGTGGTGTGCTTCCACCATGTGAACTTTAAAAGGTAAACAAGCCCGTTGACCTTCATGAAGTTACGATCTTTTGTTTCTGAACTGAACTGGAAACTAGTAAATTTTAAGGGTACCTTAGGAACTTTTTCGTTGAACGTTTCACTTTCATGTTTTTCAAGTCCAAAATATCAGTACTTGACATTTTTATCGCATCTTACTGAAAGCTGGTCATACTTAGAGACACATACTGTCTGCCTGACTGCAAAAGTCTTGTTAGCTTTGGTAGGTCTGACGTTGTTCTTTGTTCTCTATTGATTTCTTCACTTGTGTGTAAAGTAAGGAACTAATAAGTTATCCCATATTCTACTGTGCTTAATACTGACAGCAAGAATTAGTTTTCTTTTGTTTAAGATTCGTTTGAATTGATCGGCGTTTATCGTTAGCCAGAACAATCTATTGTTCATCAATCAAGCGATAAATTATTGTCAAAACTACAGAAATACATGTATCAGTGAAAACTAATATTGTCTTATATCATTTTTCGGTTTGTTAGAAAATGTACTATATTAGCACTTCAAAACAATAAAATCGCTATTTGTCTTCTGTTACAATATAATTAAGTATATCTTACCACTAATGAAAATCTCTTAAACAACAGCTACAAATGGAACGCTGAATTTTCTAGTTAAGTATATGGAAGAAGAAAGAACTTAATAAGTAAGTACAAAATGTACAACTTATTGTCTTATTATTTTTATTCACTCATTATAAGACAATTACTTTACGCAAAACAACCTTGAAAACACTTTTGTATTAAAACCTTAAACGAAAATACAATAATTGCTTTTATTTGGTCAACATAAGTGCAATATATATGGTCATGACTATTATTAATACATGATTAGAAAAGGAACAGAGGGGCGTGTGTGTGCGTGTGGTAATCAGAAACAATTCCTTATTAAAATATTACACCATATGTTTTGAAGCGACAAAATCCAATGTAATGTTCTAAATCTTATAGCAAACTGTCATCGCAAAACCGAATTTAACACACCAAGAACAATACAACTTTATTTAGACCATGATATATCTCTCGTTTTGTTCCTTCCAAATCATATGTTATGTATAGGTAATCAGAATAAAATGAAAATAGATCATTTCTCTTCTATCCATCCTGATAGATATCGTTGTACACACACACACACACGCACACACACCTGCTCTCTCTCTCTCTCTCTCTCTCTCTCTCTCTCTCTCTCTCTCTCTCTCTCTCTTACTCTCTCTCTCTCCAACATATGGCCGGTTATCAAATTTGTAAACCCAATTTAAATAAGAAGTATAGTCATCATAATACATAAATAACCGAAACGGAGAGCAGCAGTAACGTAGCAAACCTTTTTCACTTATATGACATAATAAATCTGGTCTAGGACGACATCTTTGAAAACTTATTGTCGTAGACCTCCAATCTGAGAAGAAAAGAACATTTACAGTTGCATATAAAGCAGATATGATATTACCTTAATAATATATCAAATATATATTTAACATAAAAAATATTCAACGAGAATCTTGTATATTGCCAAACTAAACAGCTAAAATCATTTCTAAGGAAGTTGAAACTTTTTATTAAACTACCCCACTAAGTAACTAATGAAAGACTTATTCAGAATAAATTGCTGAATCGTCCATGAATTATTCGATTTTAGGGATATGAATCTGTTGAAAAATAATTTCAAAAAAGAATCGCAGAGAAAATTGTGTGAAAATAAGAATTTAATTTTATGCAGATACTAGAAAATGTGATTTTCCATTTGCGACTACAATATCACCGATTATGGTTATATTTATTTACTTATTGATTAGCTCATTTTTTCGCCGAGATCACTTAACTCCTCGTCTTTTTTAAATCCTCTCTCACCGACGATACCGTCCATAATCCATCCTATTGAGAGATTTTGTAAGCAAACTGAAGATGCTATACTTTTATTGTCTTGTTCTTTAAGCCAGAAATATATACTGGAAATAATCTTGGACCGCTTTGTTCCATGCTGCAACCTATGAGTTTAAAGGGAAGATAACTGGCTGCGATCCTCGTATCATTTGGTTTCAAAACACAAACAGGGTCAGAAAACATCCAGAAAATACGATAGTATAAATATTGAAAGTACTAGACCATAGGAAACGTTTTAGTAATAGTCTTTGCTATGAAGCGGACTATGGGAGTATGATACTAAGCAATGAATCATGGGAAACTGTTATTATGCAGTATAGCATGGGGATATGTTTCTATGCAGTGGATATGGGGATATTGCTGTTTATCATGGGGATATGTGATGATCCTGTTTTTCTTACCGTGTAACATTTTATTTTTAGCAACATCTAGGGTTCATGGTCAGGAAACAGTGGAATTTGAGAAGGTATTTAAGATACATTTATAGTCATTTCTAATTGTATTCTTATTTATTCTTAAATGTTTTGCAAAATTTGCATCGTCTATTTCAGAAAATTTAAAGAGAATGTCGCTGCCCAGCTATGGTACTTTGTTAAGTGTATATACTTTGGTCTGTCGGCCTATCAAATTCAGTGTGGTTACCCAACTAGAATGAAGGGTATTGTCCTTACCAGGAACTACAGCCGACCAAGGCTGTATTTCTTCAAGATGTAAGTAATTAGGGAAAATTTGAAATGATAGTAAACGATGTGTAACTACACAGTAATCAAAGGTTAACATCATTTTAAATTATGTTGTAAAATACAAAGTAATCAGGGATTGAAATCTTATTAAATCATGTTATAAATACAATGCAATCATGAACATCATGGGACCTATCAAATCAATCCAGTAGAGCCATATTTTAACCAATCGATATTGGCATTTCTGAGTGACGTTTAGTGAGCAATGCTTACTGCTAAATAAAATCTGCACAGCAATAACTTGATTAGGCTGGTGTTTTACTTAGCTCGGCTACAGAACATTTTTGCTACAAGAATTTAAAGGCGTATGATTGATGGGAGTGACATGTCACCCTTGGCCAAACAGATTTTGATGATATGTTGACTGGCTGTTCAAGGCTGGAAAACTGAAATACATTTCATTCCAACATGTCAACTGTAAAAGCATTGTTATAACTACTATTCTTGAAAGAATGTTGGCATTCACATCAGGTTGTTTGGTAAAACGTCTCTTCAGTATGTAAACTTTGCTCTTAATGAAAATGGTACAAATCTGACAACCAACATGTCCCTACTATTGTGAACAAAGTCAGTACATTTATTTTTGTACTTAATGGAGGTTATAGACAAAAGTGACTTGTATATATATACAATAAATGTTGACTCTGTGTTTCCTGTTTGTTTTCTAAGTTGAAGTGTAGAATTGTGCCATTGATGTCAAGGTCATTAGTATGCTTGTGAGCATATGTACCTTAAATAATTGTGAATTAATTTTTATTTCACTTTGAGCATATATTTGGAAAAATATGTTAGAATGATGCTAATTTATAACTTTCTCCTCTATCCCCACCGAAGGAAAATCCGCTAAAAATCTTAGCAAGTTGATATTACTTGACAGTGTTTGACATCATATTGAATATTATTGCATTTACTTTGTGAACATGTTAACTCAGATATATCAGAACAATAGTTGTGACCCAGTTAGGTATGTTTTAGTTCATCAAAAAGTTCTGAGATGATCTCAGTATTCAGCAATAAGAAAAGATTAAAGAATGGAAGAAACAATCTTCTGGTGAATTCCAACAAGATTTATTTGGCCAATAGACTGTCAGTGGTATGGAGGGAATCTTGTTATTTCATGGGACCATAAATTGACTTTCAAATTAAGATGGAGGGCATTATAAGTATAAGATTTCTTTATCAAATGTACAGACTAACCTGGAATCAGTTAAAGTGATGATGGAATGTTTGAGTTAACTCACGTTAAACCATTCAGAACATCTTTTTCAAACAAAACTTTTCTGCTGAAGCAATTCGGGTGATCAAGGGAGTTCCGGCTGGCACGGGTTTAGTAGCTGAGGTACTATTGTCTTTCAAAGTCGTTGGAATTTCTATTTTCTTTGACAGGAAGAGACAATGAATTGTGGTTGTTTGCGGAGGTCGCGTGAATGCAAACTATCGCATCCTGGATACAAAAGGCATCAATCCAGTTGCAAAAAGGATCATACCTTCAGTCATATAAAAATTGGGAATAAAACAAAACAAGATTGCAAATTCCATGTTTCATAGTTTTAATGCACTTATGTCTCTGTAATTCTTCTTCAAGTTTGAATTAAATTACCAGCCAACAAATGTGATTTAGGTTCATATTTCGTTACTCGTACTCAAATATTCAATTGGTCCTGATTATTTGTACTTCTACAGTAGTGTGCATGCAGCAGTGTTTACTGTGCCTGTTCTGTTTCCTACTTTTGTCACACCCCCTATTTATTTGCCCTTCTATCCCATGTTTCATTCGAACATTTTATATTAAAAATAAACTATACTGCATGAAGTGCACACTTTATGAAAGTCAAAATCAGGTTACACACTGTATAAAGGACAAAATTAGTTACACACTGTATGACAGGCAAAATCAGTCACACACTGTATAAAGGGCAGAATCAGCTACACTCTGTATGAAGGGCAAAATCAGTTACAAACTGTGTGAAGGGCTAAATCAGTTACACACTGTATGAAGCGCAAAATCAGTTAAACACTGTATGAAGGGCTAAGTAGATTCTTATGTTCTCTTTGATGTGGAGCTCAGTGTTTAAGACAATAATCGCTAGGAGCATCTTGGACTAAATAAGCAACGGTTTGCAAGTAAGAGAATGCTTTGTTCAAATTTGTGACTTGGTTTCAAATAATATTTCTTTAATAATTTACATATGTCTCATATTTTATCCCTTCAAAAATATCCTTTTCTTCCTATTTTTTATTCTTTTAAAGTAGTCCAACTTTGGTCACACAAATTCAATAAGGTAGCTGCAAAGTCAAAATTAGCCGATACACATTTTGGGCTAAGTATTAGTGTTGTTTCTTTGGAGTGTGTGTGTATGTGTGTGTGTGTGTGTGTGATTTGTACTTTTAACTTAGCTTTAACATTTGTTTTGCTCATATCGCTACGATGTCTGCACTGTGGCAGTTTATAATGATGTCCAGCACTGAAGCATACTGCCGCAGACATGTAGCATCATGTCCCACCCAGTCACATTATCATGACACCAGGCTGGCCAACCCTAACACTAACCTCTTAACGCTGAGCGCCTAGTTTGGCAGCTGTAAGTACCATTTTTATAAGTCTTTGGTATTACTTGGCTGGGTTCAAAACTGCGACTTACCGCATCCAAGATTGATGTTCTAACCACTTTGGACCACCCCGAGCCGTCAGTCTTGTTCCTGGTCCTTTCCTTGCGAATGGTATATTTAGTTTAAGCATCTATAGTTTGTACAGTAAAGGATCCGTCCACTGCACAGCATGTGATCGATATTGCTTATACAAAGTGGTACATAGATTTTTAACTCAAGGAAAAGTGTATTTCTATATTATAAACACAACAACTTGTCTTATATTTGAGGAGTCAGATTTGTTGAAAAAAAATTAAGTGGAAACGCTTTTAACCATTTGCACCAGCGATACTGGAGAATGCATATTTTGACCGGTAACAAGTTGAAATTGCTAAATATCTTACTCAATCTCAATTACTGATACCCAGTATTTGGTTATTCAAACTCGGGAACTCCACACTGATTCTAGAGAAACATAAAGCTAGTGTTACTGCTAATTTGGAGCTAATCTACACTTATAAAATAGTTTTGCTGTAAATCCTGTCTGCAAAGGCTTGCAGAAAGTAGCATGGTTAACGCAGAAGACCTTTATTTACCAGTGAATTGTTAGTATACATAAATATAATTAATTTCACCTGACCTTAATAGAGAGGGTCATGTTCTATTCATGTGACATATGTATCAGGTTTTAACGCACTCTTTTTGTTGTGTGTTTTACTCCTTTGCATTTTATATTAAATTATTACTGGGATCAGCTTATGTCCAGTGAAAAATAACAGGTGGCAGTCAAAGAAAATTTGTTTAATTTATGGTGTACTTTGCACGACATGGGAACGTGGGTGTTGATTGTAATATATGCTAATCTGACAAAGTGAAGGAAAATGTTAGGTAGGGATTCATATTATTTATATATTTTAAGTTTATATCTATATTATTTTATTTTTGGAACTTTGTTTAAATAATTGTCACTCAGTTTCTCCCAGTTTCTCTTTTAGCAATTGTTTATCTTATCTATTTTTATCTTCCCGTCTCCATCCAGATTCTTATGCATTCCATTCCTGTTGGAGTTACGTTCCCTAATGGACTGGATCTGGACAGATACCACACTAGATATCCAAAGATGGTTCAAGATGGAAGAAATCTTTGCTAAAATCTATGTTCTGAAATGCTTGAGGACATCAGAAATGGTTATGTGCTCTTTCTTCTAATGTCATTTCAGCAAACACAGAAGTTACCGATTGTTCTCCCAATCACTTTTAATTTTCTATTCAGTTATATTTTCTACATTGCCTCCACTGTCATAATAGCCTAACTGCAAAATCAGAAGTGGTCATAATGTTTTTATGGAGTCAATCCGTGTCTCCATTCTATATCCATATTAGGTTGATAACACAAAGACTATATGACTTTTACCTATTTAATTGAACATGCGTTATCATAGTAATAAAAGATGACCTCTTTATATTTTCAGACCATTACAGGAATTAAAATTTTTTTAAGCACCTTTTTAAACTTTTTATATCTTTTTACATAGACGTTTTTGTAATAAACCTCTTTTGCACAATTAAGCAAAAGCCATGTGTGCTAAACAAATGTAACTTTGTAGGCAGAGTTTTACTGATATGTAGGTGCACCTTTTAAAAATGTTACGTAATTACAGCAATTTTTCAATATGTTACATGTTTTTAAACTTTTGTACAATACTTTAATTGGCGTAATTAAGCACTTGACAAATTAAATCTGAAATGCATTTTTATAGATGGAAAGGTAGTTTTAAAGGCCAATGCAGCATTTCTGGATATCCTTTTAAACAACATTTTAAAAACGGTGTGCACTCTTGTATACCCAAATTACTTGTGAGCAAAATTAAGGAAAAATCAAATAAAGTGGAAATTGCAATTTGTATATATGTCTGCATGCATAAGTATGACCTGCTTAGAATCTCGCGTTATTATACAAAGTTTTAGCTAAACTGGTGATAAACCAGAAGAGCTTGCAAGAAGATCAGTTGTTAATTATCCATCATGTCATCCATCTTGTTAGCAGATATTTGTTATTGCTTTGTATCATAATCTAATGAAATTGCTTTGAAACATTCATTCTAAGGTCTAGTTTGTCATGAATGAAAATGGTGATGCTCAGACATCCAGTATGACACTAAATTGTCCATCTGAAAGGATTTTATTGCTACTCCTCCTTAATGGATTGCCATATCAGCATGGTTTTATCACATAAAGGCTTCTTCTTGATCCTAAATGAAATGTCGCCGACTCGTACCTCGAACACAAGCCACTGAGAACTAGTCCTACCAAATGTACAACCGTTGAAAACCACAGGTCTCCCACACAAAGTGGACAAGAGATTGAGAGAGGGTGGATGTTTTTGACCACTGGAACATCTATATCTCAAAATGAGGCGTCATCTTTACGAGGCCCTTATCATAGATCCCAGTAAGGCGAAGGTTCCAATCTATTACTACCGGATGGGAAACACATTTGCCATGACGACCTTTAGACCCAACAAGCGGTTTCGTATGAAATCAGTATCACATCCTGCACACGTCCTCTTTTGCATAGGGTTCCACCGTTACAAACGAGGCATTTTTTCCCTGTCATCAGCCTACGCACACTCAATATGCCCATTGGCTCCCCTTGATCCACAATTGATCATCACCATGGGTTGTTACAAATGCCATCCAATAGAAATACTAAACAATCAGTGCGGACTTCGCACGATGCGTAGCTTCACGTCCTCAGGAACTATCTGCAATTTGCCTACTTTCAACAAAAAGACCCTCAGTTCAGTTACATCTTGGAGCAAGGTATGATATACCATGTTCACCTCCTTCTCAACAGTTTTCTCGTCAACAGGGGCATATCTAACCTCGTACCTTTTAACTCTCAGGTATAAAGTTTATGTCTCCCTCAAGAATGGGTATTGAAAATCAATATAATGATGGCTTCATTGCTTATACGCGCCAATCCACCAAGAGAGAATTCTTAGTCCTAGATAGCCTTTTTGTTATCACATTACAAATTAATTTGTTCTCCAAATGGAGTCCGAGACTTTGTACATGGGAAAGCTACGCACAATCTTCAGAATATGATATTCCATATTAAAGTTAGTGAAATCACACTTGGCTCAAGTTGGGGATATCTCTGCAAGTACAATCTCAGGAAATCACACTCTGTAACGTTACGAGCACAGAGGACTGGAAGGCACGTGTCCTTCCATCATTCCAGTAAGCCATTGATGTGTGTTCCCCTCTGGATCGTCATCTACCTATCAACATTCTCGAGATGAAAGCCATTTCAAAAGTTTTTTCGTTGGTGGTAAGAGAATCTGCATGGGAAGGGAGGTCTCATTCTGTCCGAGAATTCCACTGTGGGGGCTTATCTCAAACGGCAAAGTGGTGCGATGTCGCAAGAACTTTGAGTTCTTGTTTAATACTTTCTAATTTGGTATCTTCAACAACAAATCCATATCCAAGTTCATCATATTCTAGGCCTGGTTAATGTATTAGCGGACTCGTCGCAGAAAATTAACTAAAACAATCGAAATGGTCTCTTTTTCCCGGAGTTTTTTTATCAAATATGTGCCCGATCGCATCAACCAATGATAGGAATATTCACAACAACATGGAATGCCAGCTCCCAACCATTGTATCACCAGTTCTAGATCCAAACGCATTGACAGTCTCTGCTCTTTCTATTGATTGTAACTGCCTGGACGCATACGCTTACCTTCCAAAACCTTTGATTCCGAAGGTGATGCAAAAAACAAATAAATCGAAGAGTTGCCTCATCCTGATTGCTCTACTCAGTGGGAAGCTCTTGATTTAACGACCTTATACATATTGAAACAAAACTCTCCAGGAAATCAAGATATTATCTCATCTGTTGAAATAACCGCAACGCATGTGCTTCATCCCATCCCAGAGCTGGATCGTATTAAACAAACCCTCAGGCACAAACAGTTCTCACAACCAGTGGTGGAGAAATTGCTGAAGCAAGATGTCCCTCAACTTTAAAAGTGTACGAAGGCAAATGGAAAACTTTACAGTGGTTTGCACAAGAACACTTTATACCCCTGCAAGCATCAATACTTCAGTAGATGTAGCTGACGTCCCACTATGGTTCTTTGACCAGAAACAGTTAGCTCACAAGTAAAGATCACTGGTACCCTGCGTCATCATGGATGAGAGGATATGGGACAAAAAAAGACCTATGTCATATAGGTCTTTGCTTTGTCTAATATCTTATCATTCATGATGCAGATATCATCTTCTGTTCGATTGTGATTACACACGTCCTATGACGATGGCTTTGCTCCAAGTGGCAAACGGCTGGCAGAATGACATGCTCTATCAGAAAATCTGAACCACTCATTATTTGATGGGTCAGGATCATTCATGATGGCCCTTGCTTTCTTTGCCAAAAACAGGCTCCTGTTCATGGAGAATCATATTTTTGTAATGAAATTTCTGTCTATTCTAGACACTTTATATGAATAAGGATCGAGCCATGACAACGATTGAGATCAGGGATCTTCATACCCTCAAAGAGCAAATGAATGACCTATTAGCATCACATTCTCGTCCTTTATAAAGTGGGTTATTCGTTGTGTATATCGGCAAATAAGCCCAGACAAAATGAATTCCCTTTGCATTTTGATTATGAACATTGGGCAGTCACCACAAATATTGAATGTTAGTGAAACTGTTCTCTAGTTTATTATGTATACCATGGGATTAAGACCCAAATACACTTCTTCAGCTGTTATCTAAAAATATTTTATCCTAAAAGCCTCAGCTATATCTGGTGGGACCTATGGCCTTGGCACAACAGGTTACCTTCCTCTGTCGTTCAACAGATTCGTAATGATGTGGCTTCATGACTGCTGATTTATTTGTGAGGAAAAATTTTGTTTTCTTTTTAATGCCGCTCCCTGGCATATGGAGTATTTTCTCAAGTCATGTTATCTAGAAACTGCCTTATATGCCATAGGGGACTGGAGACGGACTCTCCTAGGTAAGAGGATGCATCTCGCTCAACCTCTAGCCTGTTCTTATAAGGTAAACAAATTTGAAGAAGAAACCTTTTTCTAGTAAAATATGTTTCTTCAAAATAACGCGTAGCCAATAATACTACACACACCTATCCAGCCTTCTGGCAGCAGCATCCATATAAACAGCGGCCTTTAGCACCTGTAGTTACTGAAAAAATTCATGGGATTAGATTCAACACTGTATAAAGGAGAGATGATTTTAACTGCCACCTAGGTAGGCAAATAACATTCAGCCTTTTAGTTTAAACGTTTTAGCCTGTGAGGACTGGATTTGAGATAAAGTAGTAGTTCTCCTAAAGTATGAAGTATTGACGAAACTTATTTTGCTAGAAAAAAATTGTTTCTTGTGAACATATTAACTCAGAAATGTAAGAAAATATTTATGTTATAAAATTTGTGGTATGTTCGAGATTCTAAGGAATATCAACGATGTTTTCAACACCCAACAGTAAAAACGAAGAATCTGTCATATATTGGATCTCTGGATGTTCGTTTCGGACAGTTATTCATTTTTATGTTTGCTGGTTTTAGTGATGCTTCTAAAACATTATTATCTAAAGTATTCCAAAGAGTTAAGTTTCTTTACCAAGAACAGAGAGACAGCTGGCCCAGGCTGGCTTAGGGGATATCGAACCTGAAACCATTTAATTATGAGTCAGATGCTCTACCAACTGGGGTACTGTGGATCCCTCAGTCAGTAGAGCATCAGTCCCTTTGAGGGTCTCTTGATCCAATTTTTCAACAATTTTGAAGTTTGTTTTTTCTGTTTGCTTTCTAATCTAACACATTTACTTCGTCATTAATAAAAATTCTTAAAGCCCATAAACATAGAGAATAATTTAGCTATGTATTAGTTGTTGACATAAAATTAAATAAAGTTTTTTAAAAAGTCAATCAAGTCAAGCAGAAATGACCTCAGCTTTGGAAAAGGTCAAGTCCAACATGCAATGTTACATTACAATAGCATGGAATGAAATAAAAATATTGAAACTAACAAACAAACAATTAAATTAAATAGACTTAACAGGTATGTACATATTTTATGGTTGATACTATAGAGCAAGAGGGAAGTTCTCATGTTCCAGCGCTCAGGCATAAACCGATCACACATAAATAATCTGTACCTCGTCCACAGGGAAGAATATTTACCAGCAAACTAGATCAGATAGCCAGATACCTTAAATATTTCGTTTTTAAAGAAGCGATACAAAATCAGTAATGGTCTTTTTAAATTCGGAATGCATATACCTTATAACAATGTTGTCACCCATCAACTGCCATTCGGCATTGTATCTCCCCCCCCCCCCATACCCCCTCGACGTCTAGAGGTAGGTAGGGGGCCGCCCTCTCTTAAAAAAGCCTTGACAACATCTCTGTTTATTTGACTACTTTGCTTCTAATGAACCAAATCATGTTCTTTTCTATTTTTTTTAAAATAAAATATATTTGTAGATAGTGTTTAGCATTATAGTTTACTAACTTGTGTCTTTTGGATAAATATGCCGCAAACATTTACGTTTCTGTAAACCTAATGGTATATTATGTCAGATGCATATACAGATAAAGTTGTTTTACATTAAGGACATGTTATAGACAAACTGGTGCTTCATTCCAAGAACACTAAAACAACAGCTACTTCTAATGTTGGTGCTCTTTAAAATTAAAGTTATAAACCAATAATAGCTATGACATGTTTTTGTCTTGTAGCGAAGTTATCATTTTAAGAAGCAGCAGCAACAGTACCTAACTTTAATTTGTTTTCAATCTGCTTTAAAGGGAGATCTAAAAATAAATTGGAACACAATTTTTGAGTGATGAGGGTCAGAAGGTTAAAAACCATAAGCCTTTGTGTTAAAAATTCCCAAACATACTCATTTTGCAATTACAAATTCCCATTTCTATAGATAAAGACCCTGAAATTTTATTGTAGGAGTCATTCATGGCTATAGTGGATATTCAGAGAAATTATTGACTCATGAGCAATATATGAAATGCTCCAGTTTTTCTCAAAACCTATTACCTTTACACAGTACGATCTGACATCAATTGGTGGGTAGTGATAACAATTTCTGAAGTAGAATTCAAGAACAAAGAATGATGATAATATTTAATCTGTTTTTATCAACTTCTGTAGTACCTATACTATCATTTCATCGACAGAGGTATTTTTTATTATTTAATGCTTTTAATTCCATTTAGACTATGTATGTATATGATTTAATATATATATGTATATGATTTAATGGTATCGTAGCACAACACTGGCTCTATAGCACCTTCCAAAGGTTATAAATATGTAAAATATAAAAATACAAAACTCCTCTTCGAAAAATGAATGAAGCATTACTTGATATAGATAAATTGTTGTTTTAGGCTTGCATTTTATTAATGGACATGATTGCAGGAAGATTTGTGGAAGGCTTGTATTTAAATTCTAGAATAGGAGAGTTGATTTCGGGGTGAAAGGTCAAAGTCTTTATGGGTCAATGTTAAATGGATTTTGGAGAAAAAGGTTTGTTTTGCTAAAGTTAGACCAACATTTGCAGAGAACGTAATAATAACATTTAGTTCAAAACCACATGCCTCTACCAAAAGGTCTAGGTTTCTGAGACCCGTTGGTGAATAATCTCTGGAGCCAATGATGCCCTATTAGTACCTACACAGAAGTCTATTAAACGCAGGGTGGGTGGATAATGCGTCATTGTCGGTTTTATCATTAAATACAACAGCCGTTATTATGAGTAAATTATTGCTGTTTTGGTATTTTGTTCCATTTTGCAAATGAAATTCAGTTTCAAGGAATTATTTTCACCTGTGCCTTGAAGTTTGCTTGAACTTAAAGTTTATTTATTTTCTGTCAAATGCACGATACATTCACCAAACATATATCAATACGCTAGGACGAATTAGAGGTTCTATTAGCTTTAATATCATCAGGCTTGTTTAGAGATCATGTAGCTTGCAGTTACCACATGTAATGGAAGTGACAAATAGATGAAAATGACATATACGTACTTTGTTTTATAGAATAATCCTACAAAACGAAGCGAACCTAGAAGTCAGTCAAGCAAGTATTTCTTCGGTGGATTTTACCTGGTGGTGATTGTTATTATTGTCCTGTTGCCGCTGTTAGTATTCTTCATTGGAAACAAAATCTTCGTTGCCAACCCACCCATCGAGTGCCAAGTGTCAATTGCTATAGCAGGTTATCAGGTTGGTAATCTCTGGTTGTTCGGTGGTGGATTTTAAAGG
>JAECUM010065535.1:0-29517 GCA_016617855.1 Megalonaias nervosa | reverse complement strand
TTTTTTTGTTTGTTTGTTTTTTGTTGTTGTTGTTTGTTTTGGAAAAATAATATCTCAGTATTGACACTCAAAAAACAGTAGTTCTGGTGCGATAATCATTTCTGGAGACATTCTGAGCGATTGTTCTTACTAGACAATCTTAATGTATCTCTTGTTGACAGAAAAGGCGGTGAAGTTGAATAATAGTTTTCTTTTTATATAAATAAAACAGTAAAGGAGGTGTGTGTGTGTGTGTGTGTGTGTGTGTGTGTGTGACTTGGATTTTTAAAAGTAGCTTTAACAATTTTTCAGTCATATCGCTACGTTTATAGTGATGTCTAGCACTGGGGCATCATGCCGCAGACATGTAGCATGATGTCCCACCCAGTCACATTATTCTGACACCAGGCCGGCCAGTCCTAACATTAACCTCTTAATACTGAGCGCCTAGCGAGGCAGCTGTTAGTACCATTTTTATGCCTTTGGTATGACTCGGCCGGGTTCGAACCCGCGACCTCCCGCATCCGAGACGGACGCTCTAATCACTAGGTCACCGGAGCGGTCTCAAAGGAGAGGACATTCATTATAGATGAATGTTATATAGATATTGATCTTTAAAGAATGGGCCATATAAAGTGACTGCAAGACTTTCGTTTTATTAATTTAATCTTTTATTTGTTTTTTACTTTTCGAATCGCCATGGACAAACTGGCACCTGTTAGCAGAGGCTGATCCTCGAGATCTTGATAATCATTATAAAGGGGAAGGAATAACTATTCGAATTGCGCCCCTTTATGATTGGACTGGTTTTTATTTGTTGTGTACCACCCGGATAGTCTGAGATACGAAACATGACAACTACTTATGTGAAACAACCTTAGAAACCAAGATGGACGGTAATTTGTAGATCAGCTTCATAATAATTTGATTGAAAGTGAAACTGTCATGACTTTTGTAATATTAGGCATATTCTAATAGTATATAAATTAACTATATATGCATAAAATATAAAATCCATTCTAATTACCCCCAAAGAAATGATGGTAATATTTCTGAAAACTCCCCCTACTCGCACAATTCTTGAACGAAGTATGTCTACAGTACAGTAGGCTGTGTATCATGCTTCCAAATAGGTGTTGCAGTGATTTGATGCATGATTGAATTAAAATGGGTTATTGAAGTATTTGCAGATAAAATATGCTAATGGCATGCCTTTCACCCTATCTCCAGCGACACAGGAGACAAACCCCGACACATACACTCTTCCAGTCTAATGTTGTGTTTGGTGTACTTTGCCAAATAGATGCATTTAGCAACTGCTACTGTATGGCTTAATAATAATATGACTCTATTTTTCCTATGACCGTTGTGCAGTATAACAGACTCCCAACGGAAATTGTTAAACTTCCTGACCAGAATCTTTTCAAGCAGGAGGTTTGTAAATTCAGCTATGACAAATTTAATAATAAATAGTATTCGGATACCCTGCTGTTTATTTGTACTCTTCCCAACTTAATAACAAAATGCATCAAAGATATTTTAAAAAAAAATGAATTCAACCTAGCAGTTTCGTACATCTATTTCGAATTTCTAACCATTTGTCTCCAGGGGGCCCATAACACTGCCTGCTTATTAGAGTTTAAATCCAGAAAGATGTTCTCAATTGAAACAAGCAGATAGACTACTCACTGTCCTTTTCTTTTTTTTCTAGAACAGTCCATTTCAGTAAAAACTGTGTTGTTTGCATCATCCAATATTTGCCATGTCTAGTTTGCATATTTATAAAACAAATTGAACAAATAAAAAGGAGGAACTCTTGTATACATGTATTCAAAGAAATGCAACTCCAAAATTTACAAAATTATTGAGATCATCAAAAACTGTACTACATGACATCAGTTGCTTGAAAACATGGACTTTCCAATGAAAATATGGTGACCATATTACTAAAGAATTTCCCGTTTGTTTTGAAACATCAATAAGTTGTCAGTGTTTGGAACCCCCAGGTGATAATCAGGTTAGAAATTATAAATTGATGAATGAAATGACTGAGATTTGTGCATTTTTTATATCCTTGATTCCTTTTGTTTTTAAAATTTTAGGGGGTACAAACAAAGAAGAGGGTGTGTGAGTATTATATTCATTCAACTCAGGGGGCCCCGAGTGGCCAAGTGGTCTAAAGCGCTCACCGTTACGGATCACTGCCATCTCACCTCTGTCTGCGTGGGTTCGAGTCTCGGGCTCGGCCAATGTGGTTATGTGAGAAAGCTTGCCGGTAGCTTCTCTTGGGTGGGTGGTTCTTTCCGGGTTCTCCCAGGTTCTTCCTCCACCATTAATACTGGCGGCCATGTATAGCCTATCTTGTGCTGAAAAATGGCGTTAAACCCTATAACAACAACAACAACATTCAACTCAGCATTGCAAATGATTTCTGCATTTGTGGCTTATACAGCTAAAATTGCCAAATATTTGTTTTGCATATTAATGATTTCAACATTATTCTTATCAATATATAGAGCAACACCTATAATTCGATACGTGCAGGAAAAGGGTGGTTGGTGTACATGTAAACTGTAACGTTGGTCATGGAGGTATGGAAGAGTCCATTTTTTATTCAAGGCTAAGCAGTTGTGGGAATCATCACATGCCATAGGTAAACAGACATCAGTTACATCACCTGTTTTTTTTAAAACTATTTAAAATTTTCTACTTAATGCCTTTTATGATTTAATTTGTCTATTGAATAATGAAATAAATAATTTAATTTGAAGAAAAGGCACTTACCTGTGAGAAGCACATCGTCTGACATGATTTAAGTAATGTATTAGATGCAACTTCCAAGTAATTAGAAGCAAGGCATCTACAATGTGACTGAAGATAGCTGGATATGAAAGCAGATCAAACTTAAGTAATGATCGACTTTTCATCATGTCATGGCAGAATTGAAAAATTTGCACGTAAACAGACCACACAGTTTCATCATGTGTCTAATGGGTAGTTGTTGACACAAATGATATTGAAGTTGTTTAGAGTCCTAAATGAATTAGGTAATTGTATCAACATTGTGACACATGAAAATTCACTTTAGCTACAGAAGTGGATATTATACAGCTGAGCCGAATGAACTGTAACAATAATAGTAGTAGACTTTATTTATTTGCATTGTACTATTGATCAGAAGGCACATCTCAGACAGTGTACTATTGACCTGAAGGCTCATCTTACACAGTGAGAAAGCTTGCCAGTAGCTTCTCGTGGGTCGGTGGTTCTTCCTGGGGTTTTCCAGGGTTCTTCCGCCACCAGTTATACTGGCCACCATGTATAGCCTATCTTGTGCTGAAAAATGGCGTTAAACCCTACAACAACAACAACAGCAACATCTCACTCAGTGTACTATTAACTTGAAGGCTCATCTTACACAGTGTACTATTGACCTGAAGGTTCATCCCACACAGTGTACTGTTGACCAGAAGACTTAACTTACACAATGTACTATTGACCTGACGACTCATCTTACATAGGATCAAGAAAATATACAGTATTCACATTATATAAAATAAATATATGAACTTTACAAGATAAGTATTTTCACAGGTTGGAGGCATTATAATAGTCAAGTTCATGAAAAAATGAACATTATTTCTTGTATGTTAAAGGAATGTTTTCTTTTGTGCTTCAAGTAGCAACCATTGTAAATAATATCATTAGGTACAGTATTTCATCTTAAGACACCACTGTATGTAAAACTTTTTCTTAAATATTTCAGCCTTGTGTTTTGGGATACTTTTATGATTTTTAATTCAAAAGTGTGTGCTTTTACTATGAACTTTGGAGACTAAAACGAAAGTATTCAGATAGTTTTGTGTCAGGTTGTTTTTTTGTCATAAAGATTGTCATGTCAACAGCATACATAGTGCTTGTCAAGTCTACAGTATACATAAAGCTTATCAAGGCTACAGTATACATAATATATAAAGTTTGTCATCTCCATAGTATACAGAATGGTTTTCATGTCTTCAGTATACATAAAGCTTATCAAATCTACAGTATGCATCAAGTTTGTCATCCTCATAGTATACGGAAAGGTTGTCATGTCTACATTATACATAAAGCTTATCAAATCTACAGTATACATCAAGTTTGTCATCTCCATAGTATACGAAAAGGTTGTCAAGTCTACAGTATACATAAAGCTTATACCCACATTACACAGAAAGCTTATTGCTTACTTTGTCCACAGTATTTAGAGATATACTTTTGACCAATTAAAAACTGTAAATCCCTTTATTAATATTTAACAGCCTTGTCCTGTCAGTAATGTACATTCTTTAGCTTTTTTGCATACTTTTATGTTTACACTAATAGAGCACCAAACTGCCCAAGCGTATAATTTTTAATAGTGGGCATTGCAGCATAAATAGAATCATGAAACATTTCAGTGTCATTATTTTGATACTAATGTAGTCAACAATCAGCATAGTGTTTTTCTTCATCAAATTACCATCTTTACCCTGTGTTTTCAGATGTCCAAAATTAGTTCTTTTTTATGTCCAAAACTTATGGACAAAGAAGATAATTCCAAAGAAAGCTGCCCCTAACTTTAGTACAGTTGTATTGAGGTGCAGGTTGGGACAAAGAAGATAATTCCAAATAAATCTGCCCTTTATTGTGGTAGATGTGTATTGACCTGCAGATTGCAGGTAGTGCAAGATTGAATGCTATAGTTGTTTCTGGAGTCAACTGATCAACAGTTGTGCCTGAGATTTTATATATATATATATATATATATATAATATATATATATATATATATATATATATATATATATGGTGCTTCTATCCACCTTCACTCCAACTTCAAATTTGGTGTGAGTTTTGGGCCAGAGAATAATATTTGTGAATGAAGGTTTTCTTGTTAGGATGAGAAGAACCATTAGAGCATTCTGTTCTCATTTGAAGAACTGATTTATCCAAAGATGCCCATAGAATATGGCAATATTGTGCACTGAAATGTGACTTTCCAAACATCAGCAAATGACGTTCATTCACAGACAAAGAATGAATTTATTTATCATGATTAGAACAAAATAAATATTTCACCAAATTACTGATACGTCAACTGATCATTAGTAATGTGTGTACAGAGGTCTTCAAAACTGCATGTACAGTGAGTACATCAGGCCAGCAAGAAGTTGATTTGTTTTGCAAAATGTTCAGTAATAAAGGTCTTTGTGTATAGTCTCCACTATTTATATTTTTTCTCATATCTTAGCAGTTACTGTTATCTCAGCAATTTTGGAGTTTTCTATATGTATATATGTATATAGTAGCATGTAATAGCACCTCAACATAATGGGGCTATGTGGTGCCACCTTAAAGTAAAATGTGAAAAAAGTAAAAGTGAAGAATTGTGCAAAAAACGTTGGAAATAAATCCTTGAAAATAAATGTAAGCATGAATTACAGCAAGATAGAATATAAAGGATAAAGGCAATAAATTACTGTAAAAGGTATATAAAACAAAAGATAAATGTAAGACAAGAAATCCTTAAAATATTAGGTTTTCAATTTGTTGTTCAAACTGCATCCATTCAAGAAGTCCATGATTTTCTTAGGTGGTAAATTGTATAGAGTTTCTTCATTGAGTGCACATTTAGACATTGAAGAAACAAAAGTCATGAGTGGGGATGAACTGTTGCTTAATCATGATGTATATACATGTAGTCAAAAAGTAGTAGCTAATGATAATGAGTAGAATATAGTACAATGAACAGGTTAGTCATTCTAAAATTAAAAATTACTTGTATACGACAGCACATCACACATAAAAGACATCTCCATTATACTGCAGTGCCTAAGGTAATAGCTGATAATGAAGAGTAGAATATAGTCATGCATATTTACATATGCTGCCTTAAGACATATGATATATCTTAGACATTGGAACATGAAGAAGATATGAACAGGAAAATGGGAGAAGTAACAGTTGGTCAGGACCAGTATCATTTCAGATTTATTTATTCTGAATTTGTGTATACACTTGCTTTTTAAAAAAAGTCCAACTGCAAACTGTATAGACTCAGATCTGCTGTTGCACAATGTACTGGCAGATCTGGGTCTGTGCAGTTTGTTACAATTAATCAGTGGAATAAACAACATAGACTTTGATCTGCAGGCACATTATGCCTCGGCTGATCAGGATCTTTGCTGTTTTCAGTTTGACTTTACTTATAAGCGAGCGTATACGATAGTGGCTGGGATTGTTGATACTTTCATGCACAAAATGTGTGAAATATTGATTCTTTTATTTCAGTTTACTTGTTACAATCCTATGTATAGTTTACAACGATGTTGACCACAATTTTCATACAAATGGAACAATTAATCTTTCAGTGCTTGTGCTATAACAGATCATGCACAGGTAGCTAAACATCTAGTACGAGTCTTTTCTTTAGTAATATTAGTTATTAATATTAGTTATTAATATTAGTTATTTAGCCAAAGGAAAAATTGTTTTGTGGCTGAATTGAAAATTTTACTGCAGCTAAGAGTTAAGCAGTTTAGGAGACATTATAAAAAATATAGGTTGCTGGGAGAAAAATGCACCATAAATATTTTACAACTTGTAAACAGTATCAGTTTTCTACATGCAACTCATCTGTCTGCAATGATGATAATTTTTTACAGTGATTTGAGCCTAACGTTTCAGTTACAGCTTTAAAGGACAATCTATAGCCTTTGTTTTCTGGTAACATTTTGTATTTCTTTACAGACCAAGAAAAAGCTGGTTCTACTCTGGGGGAGGAAGAAGGAACTCCACAGCCAGAAATACCAGAGAATATACAGGTAATCTTTGAAAACATTTAATGATCCCAGAAGGAGAGCTTTGTGAAAATATGTTGGTTAATTGATGTTAGCTGATAAAAGAAACAGTCCTCGCAACCATGAGAATTTTTTTGTGAGTAAAAATGCAGTCACGTGAAGTCTAAATCAACCCTTGACCTCTCTTCAGTAGTTGCAAACTTTACTGTATATTTTACAATGTAGCTTACAATCCTACAAAGGTTATTGCTTGTAAGCTTCTAAAGATTGTCTCATACACTGTAATATTTATTCTTACTTGAAAGTAACATTTGGGGCCTTATTTTGCATGATGGAGACTCATCAATTATACAATACTGTCTGTTCATCCATGTATAATTTCACCAGTCATTTGTAACATAATTTAGTATAGAGAATGTCAGCCTTGGGATATGATTCAGAATGGTCTGTAGATGGCACTGTGGTTTCAGATTTTAATCTGTTGTAAGGGGGTGGGAGCTTTCTCAGGGTTAGAACAAGGCAAAACAAAGGAAAATTTGAGGGGGGGGGGTGCATGTGGTCATGCTGCAAGGTTCTATAGTTTTCAAAGGGATCCTGTATGGTTTGCATTCATATCTACATCTGAATAAATAAAAGCATAATGTTGCTAAAATTTGTAGGAAAATGATTAATTTCTTTCAAATATTTTTTAATTTTTTCACCAACTTTGTGCATCTCAAAGCAAACATGATCGTGTCCATTTCCGTTCCATCAGAACAGCTTGGGTAATGTTAATCCTGCAACATCTTAGTCCAGGATACATGGATGTTTGTTAATATCAATGAATCCTCATGTACATCTACTTTTAGGCTAATAAATTGGCATGTGCTTGAAGTACTGAGCTCTTTCATACTGTTGGTTGACCTCAGGTAGTTCCCTAACCTACTGTGAAGCAGAATAGGTTGTTCGAATAGAATTCACCTCATCTGAAAAAGTAGATTCATTCTGCATCATGTGGTGCATTTTAATTTAGCTAGTCAATATTATCAAAAGCATTTGGGTTCCAGATTCATGGTGCAAGATTAAAATTAGCAGACCCATTCAATAGTGTTTGCATGGAGATGTGGAAGGTTGTATTAAAAATTCATAACAGTTAAAAAAAAGTGGTCATTTTGATGTAGAATTTAGCAGTATTGTGATTTTATTTCAGCAGATATACATCAGTACATGCATCATGGATTATGGATTGTCAATTCAGTCTGGTGGACACTGACACAGGCACAAGGGATTAAGTGTTCACTAAAATAATGTATGTGCACCATGTAAGGTGGCTGTCTCCAAAGCCTAGTTGACATCCACTCATTCTAATATAACTCCATCATGGATATTATTGCAGTCTTTGTGGGTTTTATGGCACCCTTGCTGATTTTATTGCATCCATTCTGTGAGTAGACACGCTAAGCAAACAGATGGGAGAAACCACTATTCTGTGATCCTGACCATATCAGGTCTTAAGGCATGCACACAAACAAATATGCTTAACATAGAATACCACATTTTTAATTTCTTGACTCTCTCTCCTTTCCTGCCCCATGGCAAAGCATACATTAGATAAATTGCCTCGCTGCAACATATATTCCAGTTGATTGACTGCATATATGTACATTCTGCTCTGCTTTAGGGAGTGCCTTCAGTGTTCTTTTTAATAAATTATATTTCATAAATGTGCTTGTTTTACTGGTTCTTATTTTTGTCATTGTTTCCCTTTAATTTCCATACTATTTATAAGACCTACTTTTTGAACAAGTTAATGAATGCAGTAATACAGAAGCAACTTAAAAAGAGATTACAAACAAATACTGTACTATTTATGTGTGATCAAGTACATGCGACATTATGTTTATTAAGCAAAAATAAAATGGCATTGTATATTACAAAAATAAAAAAAGATACCTGAACTACACTAAAAAAATGTTCTTCCTTAGCTTATCCTTAAACTTTGAAAATAAATTTGTGTATCAGAGAGTATAATTTTTTTTAAATGTGTGGAATTGTGTTAAATGTATTGACTGTTGTGCTGTATCAGTGACCAGTCATTTCATGAACGAAGTGATTTCGATGAAAAAATAATTTTTTTTGGTCACATTTTTTTCTGAATCTACAACCAGGCACTGGCCAGGGAGTGACATTTGTACTTTAAAGTCATCTGCTATGCCTCTTGCAGCAGCTTCCTCTCTCTAGTCAACAATGGTCAGTCAGAAAAGTTCTGCTCAGTGTCGTGCTTTAATGTTTAAAAATGTACCTTAACTATTGAATGAAAATGTTGTCACAAAATCACACACTTTAAAACTAACAAGATGTTTCTCTGGTGATAAACAAGTTTGGATTGAGAAGTACATTGACAGTAGGTTCTGATTATTGAATAAAACTGTTTTCTTGTGGTATATACCGTATTTACTGCATGTTTTCAGACGGCAAAAAAATAATTACTTTTTTTGTTGTCCGAATACATATTAAATTCTTTAATTAGGTGTCCGAAAACAAACGGGAAGACAAATTTGTGTTCCCCCCCCCCGTCCGTAACGAAATTACCGTTAGCTCACATGACGACGTTCTGTCGTGAAGTAAAACAAGTATTTTGTCTAACACCACGGAAAGGATAATGAATGAAAAACAGGTATTACTTGCCTATTTTTTCTATTTGATACATGTCCATCCACCAGAAAACACAGCCATACATGTATTAGAGCCACGATTGTGTGCGTATTTTCCAAAATAACCGCCATATTAGTAATCATGCAATCCAGTTTAACCCTTTACTAGCCTAATCAGTGATCAATAAAATCTACCTTACAAACGCATGCAAGCTTTATGTCTGTGTAATTAAGATATTAATATAAACTAAATAAAAAAATTTGGAATTATAATTCTGAAGATATTTATGACAGAAACATTTTAGTATCGAGAGTAGAAATACCGGTACATGTATGAGGGCTAATCTTAGAGCACCAAGGATGAGAGGCTGCATATGGGGTGAGTGTTGTACGCACGCCTAGGAAGGGTAAAAATAACAAGCAAGTTGCAATATATGAGTCGTTAATATGTTGGTATTTTTTTAAATTAAAGGTGATCTATTTGTTGTGGTTCTCTCTTCTTTTTGTTTCCCACCTAGCTGAGGGTAGCTTCAAAATGAGTAGAGCCTGCTGACTCGAAACAATCGACTGCTCAAAGATTGTTTTGATGCATGTTGGAGATTTCAGGGTGTCTAGGTGATAATTGTTCCTATGATAATTTTTGGGATTTCTTTGACAGGTGTGTTCGGAAATAAAGGGCAGCCATCTGGATTTCGTTAAAAGAGCACATGATGTATCGAACATGTTGAACACACAATCAATATTTATCATCTACAAAGAGGTTTATTACCTGTAGAACAATAACTACATTTAAACCTGTGGTACATAATGCCTCAGGGATAAGGGGTTTGTTTTGTTGCACGATGCCAATGAATTTACTAATCCATACTGACTCTCTGATGTATTGTTTAATGATATAAAGCAGGGATCATGGTTTCTAATCAAAGCCATAACTGTCACACCTGCTTGAAGTGGTTTCGTGTATAACGATGTCTACACTGACAACCAATCCATGGAAGTTCGTGATCACATTAAATAATTGGCGACCAAATGAAGCGAACTTTGTATCTGTTAAATTAACGGCAAACAGCCTGTGAATTTTACTTTAAAACGAAGCAGCAGATCTTCTTAGATTGTGTCCGAAAACATAAATTGTAGAAAAAATTATAGTGGAGCAACGTCTGAAAAATTACAAGGCATTTAAATATTATATTTGCCCCCCAAAAATGGGGTCCGAAAACAAACAATATCCAAAAACATGCAGTAAATACAGTACAACAAATCATATAATTTTTTCCCAATTTGGGACCGGCCATTTAAATATAAAAAAAATGAAGTTGTAATGGCCTTGATTTACATTTTAAATTTGTTCTTGTTTTCTTCTAAACCTCAGAATTAATCTATTTTGTCCTTCTCTCTTTCTCTCCATCTCCCCTACCCACCCTAACATAATAAGCACACAGAGTGGAATCCTTAAATGACTTAGTTTCTTACGATATACTGGTCAGTGTTGTGCTGGCAATGTTTAAAAAAGAACTATTGACTACAAATGTTTCTTCTTGTCACAAACCAAATACCCATCAGATTTGTTTCTAGCAGTATGCAAAGCAGAGTATATAAAAAAATATTATTTTCAACATCATTCCTTCAATGCAGCATATAGAGTAAAATTCTGTTGTAAACAGCACATGGCTGTGACAAGATTAATGAAAGTTCTACTACACCAGGGGTCATGCAACCAGGTGGAGTGGGTGACTAATTTTCCTAAAAAATTTAGACTTCACCATCTTCTGTTGTTGTTGTTGTAGGGTTTACTACCATTTTTCAGCACACGATAGGCTATACATGGTGGCCAGTATTAATAGTGGAGGAAGAATCTGGGAAAACCCCAGACTTTCTTCTGTTAAGAAAGTGAAAACAACTTTGCAATGAGATTTTTTTAGAGGTACATTGAGTCACTGTATTTTTTTAGATGCCTCCTCTTGCCTTGGCCAGGTTAGTTCTAGTGTTGTGTTGTAGCTCAAGGCAAAATGTCGGCATCAAGCCGTCAAGTAGCCAGTGTTGATATCAATTGTGCCGACAAACAGTCTCTTGCACATTCACAGGTATGTGTTTTTTTATAGTTGATTGACTATTGACACTTTCCTGAGTAAGTTGGCAACTATCACTGCCCGATTTCCGAAAATTATCCTTTGATGATAAAAACATTCAAACTTTTGTTTCAAAACTTTAACAATAGTATGTAAATAGCAGCATGTGTTTTATGGACAGAATTGGTTATCTGGATATTTTAACTGACGATTGTTCGCTCTTTCTTCATAAAATCAGTTTGAAACCGTAAGTGAACCAGTAACAGGAAAATAATGGCAGACATTGCTGTGTCTGTGAAGAACCACTTTATTAGATTGACTGTTTTCGTAAACCATTGGGCAAATATTTTCAGAAAAATATACAGTTCATAGAAAGCAAAGTCTAGGTTTTATGTTATTGAAGATTTAGCTTTAAAATGCAATTATGTAGGTCAGAAACATATGGGACAGTGCTGTGTTGTTAAATTTGTGAGAAATGCTGTAGGTTAAAAGTTGTTTCCTGACTTGACTTGTATTTGTGAAAATATGAAAGAAAAGAAAAACTGTGAAGCAAATATTGTTTAACCAATGACTAACATTACTACAAGTATGTAAACAATAATAAAACTATAAACTTGCAATCCTATCAATTGAATGTTGTAATGAAGCTATAAAGTGAGTGGTTACATTACAAAAACATCACTTTATAAAAATATATGCACTCACGTTGTCTCTGTTGATTCATTTGGAAAGAAACGGTTTAGTTCATATACCAACTATATAGTGAACTTCTAGAAAGTAAAATAATTCTTGATTAAGGTTAGTTGATTAAGCATACTTGCAGTTACAATAATGTAATCTAGTTATTCAATTAAAATTCATTACAATGTATAGCCTCTATTATTCTCTTTTAAAGTCATGTGGCCAAACTACACTACATATGAATATGATAATTTTTATATATGTACCAAATGAGTTTATTATATACATACTACTCAGAAAATTGTCTACCTGAAAATTAAGTATTGCTTAAATTCAGTATTAAATGCAAATATGTATACTTGGAAATAGAGGGCATAATTCAAATAAGAGAACACACACACACACACACACACACACACTGCCTTTCTTGCTTTGCTTCCACTTCTCCCAGTTCTGTCCAAAGGAACAGTCACCTCTTCCCTAAAATTCAAGTCTAGCTTCACCCCTGCTATACTACAGGCTTTCATTTATGAACAATGCATATATAAGAGAAAACTTTCATGTATATAACTTATTGTGTTTTCACTAACTGAGAAATAGATACTGGTTGTTAGAGAGTATGCATTTTTTAAATGTGCTGCAATTAACTTCATTTTGGAATTTATCTGCTGACAAAATTTAGAAATAAACTTTTGATACAGCTCTTTATTCAGAATAAGTAAATAAGTAAATTGCTGCTTTGTGATGCATTTGTCCTTTTATTTACTTTATATAATTAACTGGTTATTAACTTGCTATTATTGTGCTTCATTTTATTTCTAGTTTGGTCACATGGTCCAACTTGATAGTTCACTCAGTGAACTAGTATCTTCAAAAATCTAACTAGAACAAGTCAGCATTTTTGCAATAATCAAAATGAACACATTGACAATATATGTGATGAACTTTGAATTAATAAGAATGGTTTACAATAAACAGGAAATAATTGGGATTTACAGCCTTTGAAGTCCAAACTTCTTCCACCTCAAGTTCTGAGTAGTTACAGAAGTTCTGTTAGAGATGACTGTTTAAAGCCATTAAAAATATGATGCCACATGTTAATAGCAGTCAGAAAAAATAGAGCTAAATTTATTGCCTTGGCAAACACATGGTTAGCAATTTTGGGTAGTCTATAAATGATGCATTATTGATAAAATATGAGGTGTTCAGCTTATGCTTAAAACCGTGCAAGTTAAAATAAATATGATTAAGGAAAAATTCCGCTTGTATAAATCTAAAACTAAACATAAATCTAAAAGTAAACATACTATTGTATGTATATTAAATACTATTGTATATACAGTAGATACTATTGTATGTACAGTAAATATTGTATATACAGTAAATACTATTGTATATACAGTAAATACTATTGTAAGTACAGTAAATAATATTGTATGTACAGTAAATATTATTGTATAATTATACAGTAAATACATGTACTATTGTATGTACAGTAAATACTATTGTATCTACTGCAGATTCTCATTTCAAGCTTGCATAATAGTTGGCATTTCACAACTAAACTTGCATAATAATAAACATTTTGCAACTAAGTTGCATAATAGAAGGCATTTCAGAATTAAGCTGGCATAATAATAGACGTTTCAGAACTAAGCTCTCATAATAATAGGTATTTCACAACAATCCTTGCATAGTAGTAGGTATCACAACTATCCTTGCATAGTAGTAGGTATTTCACAACTGTCCTTGCAAAGTAGTAGGTATTCCACAACTGTCCTTGCAAAGTAGTAGGTATTTCACAACTGTCCTTGCAAAGTAGTAGGTATTTCACAACTGTCCTTGCAAAGTAGTAGGTATTTCACAACTGTCCTTGCCTAATAGTAGGCATTTCCATTCAGTTTTATAAGATGTCCAGGAGATGTTCATGGATGTCTGTGAGAAATTAACTGCTACTACAATGTGGACAAAACTTCTATTTTTCCATGAGTACTGACTAACCCCACCCTTTTTATCTCTGTTGTTTACATTTATATCTTCTGACATTGATCCATTGAGTATTATTGCTTTTTATTCTACTTTGGCATCCATGGTTTGTTCTTGTGACTTTAAACTTTGTTTTGATTCCTAAAGAGTTGACATTATTTGGGCAGTTAAGGATAATAATTTTATATATTTCCCACTGCTAGCTTAATTGTTAAGCCCTGTCTAAATATATATTTTTTACGTTTCATTGGTGACAAAATGTTTTATTTTTGTTCATGCCAACTTCTTAGAAAGTATAATTGGATCAAAATGTTACAAATTAGTAACTAAACTGATAGTAAAACAAAATTCTCTAGACATTAAGGAAAAGTTTTGCAGTATTGGACTAACATTCTGTAACAGATGAAGTTGTATTTGAATCAGCTGAAAATAATTTATATTTGCCTCTGCCTGAAAATATTTAAGTGATTATGGTCACCCATCCATTGGGCAATATTAAACATGTCAGATGATCAAACCAGCGATTATAAAAGTATATATGTTTGTGTTGTTCATAACAAATACAGCAGCATGTTCTTCTTAGAGTCTGAGTACAAACAGTGGGACAATGATAAAGGGAAAGTCATATTGATATGGGGTTTTCACCAAATGACTTCCTATGATATCTTCTTGGTCCTAAATGATACTGGTGCTGTTCTGAGGTCCAGTATGACTGCCACAGTGGTCATCTTGAAAATCTTGTTTCCACTATTTCACCAAAATGGAAAGTCGTGTCCACATGGTGTTTTTACAAGAAGACTTCTTGTGCTATCTAGTTAGCCTAAGTGAAAATTGTGCTCATCTTCTGTTTGATATGGCTACCACAGTGGCCAGCTTGAAAATCTTGTTATCCCTAATTCTTCTTCTGAACGGTTGAATCAGCATCGGGTTTTCACTAAAATACTTTATATGATGTTTTGTTGATCATAAACTAAAATGGTGCTGATCCAATATCCAGTATGTGGCTATCTTGAAAATTTTGTTTGTGTTGCTCTTGAAAGTCATATTGAAATGTGGTTTTCATCAGAAGAGTTCTTTTGGTGTGTAATTGATCCTAACCAAAAATGACAAACAATCAATATGGCCCCATTGGTGGCCATCTCTACTAGCCCCAAATGGATGGTACGTGTATATTAGTATGGAGGTTTTCATTATTAGACTGAGTGGTTTAAAGCGCTCACCTTTTCGGATCACTGCCATCTCACCTCTGTCTGCAAGAGTTTGAATCTCAGGTTCGGCCAATGTAGATACGTGAGAAAGCTTGCTAGTAGCTTCACATGGGTCAGTGGTTCTTTCCAGGGTTTTCCATGGTTCTTCCTCCACCATTAATACTGACCGCCATGTCTAGCCTATCTTGTGCTGAAAAATGGCAATAACCTCTATAACAACAACAACAACAATCATTATTAGCCTTCTTATGATACCTAGTTTGACCTAAACGAAAATGGTGCCAATCATACATTTTGTATGGATGCCATAATGAGTGCTTGAAAATCTTTTTATCACTGAGGAGTATCAAAAATGGTTTCAGTTTTTGACAATTAAAAAGAAGAAATGGTCTTGTCTTGAATTTTTGGAAATTCTTTATGCCCATCAAGAGACTCTTTGTTTAATTGCTATTCAGTAAAGAAGAACATATATCTGCAGGGGTTCTGTTCATTTTTCATTTTTGGAAGTCTTGGACATCCATGCATGGAAATTTCAGTCTCATAATTACAGTAGCCTCTAAGTTCCAATGTTACACTTATCCCAGAATTTTGTGTAAATTGATTAAATTTATCCTCAACAGAACACCAAACCAAATTTTTTGTTAACTTAGAAAGAATTGGAAATGTTTTCAATAACAGAACAGGTTGATTCAGTAATTGTAATTAGCCAGGAAATGACACATGAGTCAACATTTTTCTTGTTTGATACTGTAAATCAGCTGATTGGCACAGTTAACTGGTTCTGTTAGCCAAGACGGGTTGTATTTCAGAACAGTTGGGACAGTGGGGGTTGATTATTTGAGTGTACAGGTAGGAGAAGAGGAAGACCCTTGGCTGTCAACTAGTAGAATTCTGGACATCCAGGAGAGGTCGAGTGTCTAACATGCTGAGTTGTCTGTTGACTGAAACTCTGCACTGGTATCTATTAAGAGATCATCATCACTCAAGTACATATTATTTTATATCCTAGTTTTAAAAAAGCACTTAAGCTTTAGTGTCATATATTTTCTAAATACAGATGCCCATAATTTTAACCAATGAACTGATAAATCAGATTATAATTTAAATGTATAAAAATTCATGGTACCTTTTATTCCAGAAAATAATTTCAGCTGAGAAAGAGGCAACAGAAATCCCCTCTAAGCGGCCTAAGGTAGATCTTCAGTCACTACCCACTAGAGCATACTTGGACCAGACTGTGGTACCCATCTTATTACAGGGAATGTCTACACTAGCCAAGGAAAGGTAAGTAAGCTCACAGTCTTGTCACACATTTTACCCAGAATTTCAGAATATTGTCGAAAGATTATTTTCATTTGTTAGTCCCAACATAACGTCATAGCTTGTTTTGGGGTTCTTGTTTTAATGTTGAGTATAGCTCCAGTTATAGTTTGATCATTTGGGATATAACATTAAACTGCCTAGAATGCTGGAGATGGTACTGTCAGTAGAAAAGATTTATTATATAGACAAAAACAGAATAAAAGTTTTGACTGTAGCATACAGAAAAAAAAATTAAAATACCCCCTGCCTTCAGGTAGATTTAAATGGAATAGCCCTCACCAAACATACTATTTTGAAGAAATAATTATCCATTACAAACTCAGAGCTCTTGTCATAACCTGTTACCTGCAATATTAGCATTACAACTACATTCTTTGGATTATCAGGATTTTCTTTTATTAAATGATTTAGAACAAATCAGCTTTGTCAATGCAGTCATTATTATCAATGCAATCATTATTATTAATCAAATCATTATTATTAATGCAATCATTATTATTAAAATTAAAAAGAATATAGTAGGTGCTCAGTTGCATTTATTGACTTTATTCCCTGGAAATGAGTATCTGAGAACAATAAACCAATTAAGGCAACACATTGGAAGTCTTTAGTTGCAAGTCTAACAAGTGTGTGCATGTGTGTGTTGGTAGGTGGGTGCGTGCATGCAAGTGTATCTAGGCTTATACTGGTTAGTTTCATTGATTTTTTTCACTTGATCATTTTTTCCAGGCCCCCAAATCCGATAGAATTCCTTGCTGCATATCTGCTGAAGAATAGAAGTCAGTTTGAGTGAATCTCATGAACAGAAGAAAAAAAAAACCCAATTGGAATTATTTTAGTATCAGGAGACATTTTGGCACAATGAACAGTCAGGGATGTGATGACAGCTCAACTATATGCCTGGGAACTTCATATTCAGAACCTAAAAATTATATGCACCAAAATTATTTGTTTTACTTTTGTATCTTTTTACGACATTTATAATGAAGTTATCATTATTTGTAGAATAAAATCTGATGTTGTCAAACACACTTTTATATTTGACAGAATCATAACATTAAAACCAATCAACTGAATCAACTTGTCTTATTTCTTTACTTGTAAGAAAGTAAAATTATACAATGTCTGTTTTGCTCCAGTGTCATTATCAGTCTTTTTAATAGAAAACTCTCCAGTATCAATATCAGTCTCTTTAATAGAAAATTGTCCAGTTTCAATTTCAGTCATTTTAATAGAAAACTATTCAGTGTCAATATCAGTCTTTTTAATTAAAAAAAACTCCAGTGTCATTATAAGTCTTTTTAATACAAAACTCTCCAGTATCAATATCAATCTTTTTTAATAGAAAATTATTCATTGTCAGTAAGAGTCTTTTAATGGAAGACTCTTTATAAAGTTGTTCCAAGCTCAAATGGTGAAGAACGTTCATTAAGAAGAAGAATTGTAATCTAGATTCTGGAGAAATTTGTTACCACTTTGTGAAATCTATTGTATATTTATGTAAATCGACCACTTAAATGAAAACCTTTTTCCTAAAAGCTTTGATTCATCTTTTATTATTTACCTCATATTTGACCTTGAGTAACTAGATTGTTCCTTAGCATCTCATAATAAAATTTGCTTGCATTATTTCAGTAAAGAGTGACAAAAATTTAACCCAGTAACTAGTTGGAAAATTTCATCCAGGAATCAGTTTGGATCTATTTGTACTTATAAACTAGTATGGTTTTGATGATATGTCTTTGCCTGAAACCTGGAGTAAAATTCAGCATTCCGTGTTTCCTTGCTTTAGCAATATTTTCAAATGAAAAAAAATCAACATTGGTTTGAAATATTTTGAAATGAAAAATGTTGGCTAAACAAAATTTATGATCATTTTCCAAGCTATTTTAATTATTCTTGGACAAAAGAAACTATGGGTATGCAATTTCCAAAACCTTGGACATATTTAAATATAATATTCTAACTTATGTATTCAACAAGGATTTTATTAATTTATCATTTTTGGAAGTCCTGGACTTCCAAGATCGGACATTTAGAAGTCTCATACCTAAAGCCTGAAAGTCCCATCATTACACATACCTGAAAACTTGCATAAATTTAATAGAACTTTAGTTATTTTACATAAAGATACAAAAGTGTGACATTACGAAGGAGATATTTTGTGTTTTGGGATTTTTAATGTAGTTTTACAGTTATAGTCCTATTGCTATGATGTCTGCAGTGTGGCAGTTTATAGTGATGTCTAGTACTGGGACATCATGCCGCAGACATGTAGCATCATGTCCCACCCAGTCACATTATCTTGACTCCAGGTCGACCAGTCTTAACACTAACCTCTTAATGCTGAGTGCCAAGTGAGGTAGCTGCCAGTACCATTTTTATAAGTCTTTCTTATGACTTGGCGGGGTTTTGAGCCTGTGACCTTTTGCATCTGAGGTGAATGCTCAAACCATTTAGGACACTTGAGTGGTGATATTTTTAACGAAATATAGATAATCTTTATACATTTTTTAATGTATTTAAGCAATGTTTAGAATACTGTTTTAAAAAAAAATCTTAACAGAACATTAAAGGAGATATTAAATGCAGAGCATTTACTAATTGCATCCAGTTCCTGAACATTGAATTATTGGTCCATAATATAATTGCAGTATACCATGGTACATAATGCAATACATTGGGAAGTACAGCGGTATAATGCAGTACAAAATTTTTTGTGGTACCCAGCTCTGATCAAGATAATCAGTTTTACCATATGCACATAGCTTATATTTACAAATATGTATGCAAATGTTAGAGGGTTATAGTATTACCAGTTTACTGCAGTATTGTTTTCTAGCAGTACACACCATGGTACTTTTTCAGTGTACTAGTTCTTTGGTAATTTCTCTCAATATGAAATGTACATATATTCCCAAGTATTCTTGTTATGAATTTTGTGATATTAACTGCATGTTTTCATTTTTCTTTTGGAAGCCCTGAGTGGTCTAAAGCATTCACCGTTACAGATCACTGTTTTCTCACCTCTGCGGGGTTCAAGTCTCTGGCTCAGCCAATGTGGGTATGTAAGAAAGCTTGCCAGTAGCTTCTTATGGGTTGGTGGTTCTTTAAAGGTTTTCCCAGGTTCTTCCTCCACCATTTATACTGGTGGCCATGTATAGCCTATCTTGTGCTGAAAAATGGCGTTAAACCCTACAACAACAACATCATTTTTCTTGACAAAATAATTATTTTTTTTACAGAACAGTTGTATTTGTCAGAAAATAGTTTAGGATATTGCAAGTATATTGATGATCCTTTAATCACATTTGACACATCTCATGTATGCCAGCATTGTGGCCCAGTGGGATGTTGTGAAAGATATCTGAGCCAAATCCAACTACAGGAAAAAATTCAGATGTAAAAAAAAATGTCATTTTTTAGTTAGAATATGTTAATGTGTTAAGTGTATGTATTCCTATGTAAGACTGAAAATCATTTTAAGATTTGTAGGAGAGCAGTTTCCTGATTTGAATTTTGTTTTATTTCTTAAGTCCACTAAATAATTTTCTTGTTTGCTGAGTAAGTGTGTTTTATGTTTACTTGCCCTTTCTGATAAATGTCTTTCCCTGGCATTGGCATCTCAAAAGTTTCCCTTCCAATTATATCAGTAGTGTAGCTAATAAAATGTAGGTTTCAATGTCAACACTTCTTATTTTTATCAACAAGCTCTCTAGTGTCAATACAATGTCTTTCACAGGGTATCGGCTATGGTGTGAGCTTAATCATCCCAATTTAGTTACAGTTTTAGATTACAACTTATACAACAATTAGCATTAAAATAACAGATTCATCTAATATATGGTACTGACCATTTAATGTGGGGGGGGGGCTGAGATTTTCTTTTCAAGGGTTACGATCCATTCTAGAGCAGAATGGTTTGACAAAGGAGAAAAGGTAACCAAATATTTCTGCACCCTTGATAAAAGAAATTAAGTTAGTAAAATTATGCCCATGTTAATAAGGGATGATGGGTCACAGAAAATAATGCAAAGGAAGTTTTACAACAACCTAGGAATTATTTTGAGCATTTGTATAAATACAGAGAAGTAGGCTTCATCCATTTGAATGAACTTTTTAATAATATGAATGTGGATATTCCAAAACTAGATAACTTAAAGAAACTAACATAGAAGGACCTATACCTGCTGAGGAAGCTTTAAGATGCTTGAAATGGATGGCAGACAATAAAAAGTCCAGGTTCAGATGGTTTTACTACTGAGTTTTTAAATTTTTTCAGAAAGATTTATGTCATTCCTTGTTGGAACCATAAATTATGGTTATGATTTAGAGGAACTTTCATAAACATAGAGGGAATAATTACTGGTATACCCAGAGACTACAAACCAAAGCAGCATCTTAAGAGCTGGAGTCCAATAATATTGCTGAATGTTTCATATAAAATATCCTGTCTGTATGGCTAACAGAGTAAAGAACATCCTACCTCAACTTATAAATGAAGATCAGACAGGTTTTATTAAAGGTATATTTATTTGAGAAAACATCAGAACCTCATAAGACATGGAGGAAAAGAAAACCTGGGGTTTATTACTATTAGCAGCAGGGAGGGTGAACCCTACAAATGGGATTCGAGCAAACATATCTAAAACAAAGATTTCACACAAAAAAAATTTAAAAAAAAGGTCAATAACGTCAAACTGAACCCTCTAACTTTCCGCGATGAAATCACCGGGGTTAGTTCGAGCTGTTACTTCACCGTTGACATTTGTGTTTATAAAATTTTGTGAGTGATCGTTCATGTGCTCGTGTGCGCAATTTTTGTTAGCCCACCCTCCCTGCTGCTGTGGTTTTTATCCAAATATTGTATCAAGTCCGTTACGATATCTTGACCTTGGATCATGCAAGTTTATTGTTATAAAACCAAATGGGGTTGCTTGTGCTTTTGAAAAAAAGCGTTTTAACTTAATCATGTCCATGTCACCTGAACACCAAGTATAATAAATATTTTGCAACGTATGATTATCAACTCCGTTAAACACAACTAAAATATTACAGTTATCCCTGATCACTTGAAGTATTTGTGTATAACGCTGTGTAACATAAATCACGTCTGTATTTTTATGTCTACCTCGACAAAATATCCTAGCTGGATTTGATTGTTTGTCCAGCATGACATCATCGTACACTACTAAATTATTAATACTTCCATCCAGATCATCTACAGATGGCGCTTCATCAATACCAGTAATAAAATCAATAACGTCACTGTCTTCATTTTAATAATTTTGCATTTTCATTAAAATCTTTAAGTACTTCATAGCATCGCTTATCATCTACAGATGGTGCTACTAAATATAATTTATCCCACTTCAGCCATCTCATGATGAGATTAAGCAATAATTGTGTTTTGCCTGATCCAGATGGACCTATTATTATCATCCTGATAGAATTCGGTAGCGCTGGGTGATGCTTTACTGGCTCTTGTTTTCGTGTCGCAGAAAAGTCAATTATATCCATATAATAAATAATATGAATTTATATTGTGTTCGATGCAGGGCAGTCACGTCCACCACTGGATTAACAACAATAATAACAAAAAATAAAAAGCATGCACTGACAGGTAAATGTGAAAAGTGTGGCACAAAAAAATATAAATTTATTTCTAACAAATACAAAGTCGGCGGTGATGCCGCTACAGCGTTGGGAAAATTACCAGGATTGCCGTGGGTGAAATATCCCAGGGAAAAACACTTACCGGGTTATAATTGTTGTGGGCCTGGGACTCGTTTAGATATCCGTCTTGACGATCAAGATCAACCGCGACCTGGAGAATATCCCGTAAATGGAATCGATCAAGCATGTTACGTTCACAATATTGCTTATCAAGATAAAGATTTACAACAATGATATCTCGCCGATATAAAATTAATTCATGCCATAAATAATGTAAAAAATAAATCGCTTCGAGAAAAATTAGCTGCTTTCTTAGTAAAAACTGGTATGAAAGGTAAAATTATGTTAGGGGCTGGGTAATTAATTATATGATTATTATAATGGAGTCTATTTATTATTCCCCGAGAGGATATTGGAAGGGCAAAGCAGCGATTAGTACACTCGCCGAAGCTGCAAAGATTTCATGTGCTGTTGCTGCAGCGTGGTTAGCATGACAAGCAATATGGCAAATTTATCTACCACCACCTAAAAAAATTCAGTATGCACATTTTGATGTCAGCGTTCCCAATGAAGTTCATCAAGCAGATATTTTATTTTTACCACATGATACCATTAAAATTGGTAGATGTCAATCACGCACATACAAATACGCGCTAAATGTCGTTGATGTTGCAAGTAGATATAAAGAAGCGAAACCACTGTCAATAAAGACAGCAACTGAAGTTGCATCTGCGTTTGAACGAATTTATCAACGTGGTGGTCTACGATGGCCACGGTTGCTACAGGTTGATCCTGGCAAAGAATTTCTCGGTGCAGTATCATCGTTGATGAAAAAACATAATGTCAAAATCAGACGAGGACACACCGAAATTCATCGTGATCAGGCAATCGTTGAAAGATTTAATCGAACACTTGCTGAGCAGTTATTTGGATACCAGTATGCGAAGGAAATAATTTATACAGATACAAGATCTCGCGAATGGGTTGCAAGATTACCAAGTGTGATAGCTGCGTTAAATAATGAAATTACTCGTGCAACTTCTATGAAACCTTCTAATGCAATCACAAAAAAATATATACCAATACAACGACGTGAATCTTCCTCTCAACCAGTATTAGGTAAAGTGACTGTCAGGTATTTATATGAACCTGGTGAACTTGAAGGAGGTAAAAAAAGAGCAACTAATCCTATCTGGAGTGTGACCACACATAAAATTTCTAGCGTGGTAAGATCCACTGGTAGACCTGCAATCTACAGACTGGATTCAACTGCTCCTCATCGTGGATTTGTTCGCAAACAATTACAAATAATTCCTAAAGACACACAATTACCACCGCGTTCACTTTTGTAAATTGGAACCCCGACGTCGATTGCATTCAAGACAGGTCAGCATCACATTATCACGTGTATGACCAAGATCACTATTAATTCTATCCACGGTAAATTGTTTTGGATTATTACTCAAATATTCCCATAGCATATTACAGTTACAACTTGCACAATGATTATTCTGTCGTTGTTTAAGTGTTATAATTAATTTAGTATCAATATCAAAATCACGATTATTTTTTTTGTCACATTGCTTATAACCAAATAGTTTTTTTCTTATTACGCTAATAACTTCAGTGTCACTGATAGTTTGATTATTATTTTCTGTGGAGTCTATGATAACTCTGTGTAGTTGAGATATTCTCCTGACTCTAGACACTGCTAGATAGACTAAATTTGACCACTCGATTCTGTCATCGACAATCCAGATATTTGTATCAGTGATAGTTAGTCCTTGTGATGAGTGAATCGTTATAGCATATCCTAGCTTCCACGGTGAGTTACTCATACTGAACGCGCTTTCAACAACATCAACATCAACCAAAACAATATCATTCAGCACAAGATTTTGTTTTTCATTTGCTCCTGGAATTTCAACTTCAATATTCTGTCGTCGAGTATCCGCTGGGCGATAACATAATGGTACAGGTAACGTTGGAAATCTTTCCTTGTGACGCAGGAATAATTTCTCTTGTAATTCATCACGAACTATTTTTCTACTCGCAACTATCAAATCATTTGGTCTCCACGAATTCCAAAAATCATTTACAGGAGTTTCCGGAATTATTTCACACATTATCTCACATTGTATTTTATCTGGCTGTAGTCTGATTAATCTTTTAAATTCTTTTAGGGGGTCATCAATAACTCTATGATCATCATTTATTTCTTCGTAATAATCCACAAACGATTTTAACCACTCGTGCGGAGATTGATCGACGAAAGGTGGTGGTTGACCATGATCGCCGCACATAATTACCACAGTATTTTTTGTCAGTAACCAATCAAGAAATATTTTTAGTGTTTCCAACGACACAGTACATATAGAATCTATGTTGGGGTTTGGACCGAGACAAGGAAATCCCAGTCAAGGGGTTACATTATTTGTCTCCCCACGAGGCTTGACGAGTGGAGAGACATGTAATGTAACCCCGCGACTGGGATTCCCTTGTCTTGGTCCAAATCCCAACGTAGATTCTTTTTCTCACCCAATATTATCCTTTAAAGTAAGAAAGAATACCGTTACTTGTTCAGTATAGTTCACGCGCCAATGGTTGCGCTCACCAGTTATTATGTACTTTTGAGAGAGTGATGTATGTAAGGTGAAGTTGTTTGCATTTAAAACATGCAGAGTGGTGAGAATGTTGGCATACCTCTATGCTACTTTCATGTAATGTGGCTAACATTTCTTTGGATATTGTACTTTTGGAAATTGTAAATGATCTTAGCACACTGCTACTAAAATGACTGCTCCCTTGTGCTCCAAAACTCAACCTGAATTTGCCTAAAGTACACTATCCTTGGCAGCTATTAAAATAGGGAAAATGAATTTTGCCAGACTAGACAATACCAGCTTCTGAAAGTGCAATGAATGAATTACCAAATATATAAAATGCCAAAAAAGTTATCGGCTCTTTTTTTTACAATTTACCTCTGAAGTTCGAAAAGTGAAAATGAGCAAGTGGAGCTAGCACTCTTTTGAAAGGTGCACATCTGGAGTAAGGCCAAGCTGTATACTCTATAACGCATATTACACCCATCAATCATACACCAAAATAAAGGGAATTAAAGGTTCTTTGAACAATACCTAAGATATACAAAGTCTTTTTTAAATAGCCAGTATAACTAGTGAGGAAACCCAGGGAAATTCTTTTTCTTTAAAATTCTAACCCTATGCTAAAGACGAAACTGTAGAGCGCCACCTTAAAACAAATATAAAAATGTATGCAATTATTTTTCTTATTTTCATATTATTATGTATGATGTTCTGAATAAAATGGTACATTAACATTGATTTTATTCATGAAAATAAGCTAATTATGCTTATTTTGCTCTAGCTTACATAATTTGCCATGAAGCATGTTTGTGTGAGTAGTGACCTTAATTATGGGAAAATTAGAAGTCTTAGAATATAGGAATAAAGTCAACTTAAATTGAAAACTGTTGCATTAAGTAAAAGAAATATATGTTGAAAATGTTTCTTTTCATTTATTTGCAATGATATTAAAAAATAAATGATGACAAAGCAAATTTGCTTTCTTCCATATTAAACAATAAGTTAATATTTTACCTTTTGACCTTTGACCTTTATGAACCTCACCTGTTCCATCCCTTTTCAAACTGTAAAATTTATTGCTGACATCTCAGGAATAAATATGGCTAGTTTCATGTTCCTGTCTTTCAGCATAACAGTGGTTGCTATGTTGACAAGATGCAATGCGCATTTTTAAAATAGCTCACTTTTTATCATAAGGTGGGGGGGGGGGCTGTACCTGTTTGAGACTCTGACTCTGATAAATGCTGTTCTGAGGGGGGAAATACAGGACAGTTATTCAAAAGGACTGTTTTGATACTTGCGACTTAAATATTTCAGCCATACAATCAAAATTAAATCATACAATAATAATACCTATATGCTCTTTAAGGTGGCGCTCACCAGTTATTATGTACTTTTGAGAGAGTGATGTATGTAAGGTGTAGTTGTTTGCATTTAAAACATGCAGAGTGGTGAGAATGTTGGCATACCTCTATGCTACTTTCATGTAATGTGGCTGACATTTCTTTGGATATTGTACTTTTGGAAATTGTAAATGATCTTAGCACAATGCTAACTAAAATGACTGCTCCCTTGTGCTCCAAAACTCAACCTGAATTTGCCTAAAGTACACTATCCTTGGCAGCTATTAAAATAGGGAAAATGAATTTTGCCAGACTAGACAATGCCAGCTTCTGAAAGTGCAATGAATGAATTACCAAATATATAAAATGCAAAAAAAGTTATCGGCTCTTTTTTTTACAATTTACCTCTGAAGTTCGGGAAGTGAAAATGAGCAAGTGGAGCTAGCACTCTTTTGAAAGGTGCACATCTGGAGTAAGGCCAAGCTGTATACTCTGTAACCCATATTACACCCATCAATCATACACCAAAATAAAGGGAATTAAAGGTTCTTTGAACAATACCTAAGATATACAAAGTCTTTTTTAAATAGCCAGTATAACTAGTGAGGAAACCCGGGGAAATTCTTTTTCTTTAAAATTCTAACCCTATGCTAAAGACGAAACTGTAGAGCGCCACCAATGTTTACATGCGGTGCATTAATACAAAAATGTTAATGAGGACTGTGACGTGACGTGTATCCGAAGTACACAGTTTTTATGCGTGAGTCAAAACAAAATAACAACATAAAACGTTGCATAGTTTTTAGGTATCATCACATTTAATATATGGATGTTATATGAAATTAACAAAATAAATACTTAATATTTATTACAAGAAAATGTTTCATTTTCATTAGTTCCAATTTAGAAAATTAAATTGTACATAATGAAACTGTACTCGGCCCACAGCTCTGTTGTAGTGTAAATACATGTAGCATGAGTGTCCGTGTTTGGGTTATTCGCGGGTAATTAGAGATCCGTGTCACTATCACTATCTTTAGAGGAGGTGAAACTGTTTGTGACATACTTGTGTTGTAATTAATATTGATTGTAAAAGTACCTCCGTGTATAAAAGACCCTCCAAATACGGACCCCAGCTGATAACCATGTGCTAAACTTTCAAGTTCACGGATTCGTTGAAAATTTATTTTTCTCTCTTGGAAATATGGCAAATGTTACAGTGAAATTTGCTTACGGATTAATGTGTTGACGGATAAATGATTCCTTCTGGCTGGTAAGTGCATTATTTGTCATTAAATATTTTAGGTATATTTTTGATTCAACTGGGGCGCAATGGAGATGCTTAACAAAAATTGAATAAAGCATGTTTGACATAACACATTTCTGGCTGTTACTAAGTTTTCTGTAGTTGTTAAGAGCGTTGGAAGACTATGAAGTGTATAGGTTTATAGGCTATGTGCATAGATCTGTGTTTTCTGTCATAGTGCATTTCGCACAGCATTGAGAATTTTATCTTGTCTGTAGCACAGTCAATTTTCAGGTCAGCGTCATTAAATGTAGCCAACAGTATATAATTTGTTTCACACGAAGTATTTAAAACTAGTTAGGATTTAATGACGCTGACCTGAAAATGTATTGAGTCAGGCTTGCAGATAGGATAAAACTGACTATGCTGTGTGGAACGAACTATCGTAATACCAAAAAGCTCAACATCGTGTGCGTGCATGTGTCTGTCTCTCTCTCTCTCTCTCGAAATGTTTTGTATGGTGTTTTCTCAAAAATGGAGAGTCCTTAAGTTACTATGTTGTTTTGTTATATATTTGTTTGTTTGTTGTTGTTGTTGTTGTCGTCGTTGTTGTTTGATTTTAGAACAACTACGTCAGGCATAGCAGAAGACAACAAAGGTTTATTTTTTAAAAGTAGTCCCAAGCCCGTGGACACCTAGACCGAGACAACCGGACTGAGATAACCAGACTGAGATAAGAAAAGTAAGGTTAGCAAAACAGCTAGATTTCTCTGTCGCATGGGTGAGAAAAATCTCATCCCAGATAATGATTTTCGGAATATATTTCTCACCCATTCGCTCAGGTGTCCATGTATCTCCACACCATCTAAAGAAACTATGGTATGTGCATGATTTTACTCCTCGTTGTTTTATTTCTCTCGTTAATCTGTGTGTAGTTGTCAGCACAATCATATCTAAACTCCGAAATAATTCAATCGCACGTGTTGTTTTACCAGATCCTCCAGGTCCATTGAGATAAATGGTTTTATGTCTGGCCACGGGATCGAATACACACGGTGATGTTGATGTTGGTATTTGATTGTCATTACCGTAGTATGTCTCCGCGGTATCAACATCTGCTGTTTCAGAATAGTCGAGTATACTTTCTTGTTTTATTCGCCACGATCCCCATTCGCCGCTACCGAGTAACGGTTTTACCAAATCTAAATATTTTTTATCCACATAAAATGAATCCGTAGCAACTCTGACAGCGTAACAAGGAAATCTATTTATCATCGATAATAAACTTATTGAAACGTAAGCGAGCATAGAAGATCTTAAATGTGTAAATTGCGGTGACTCACCATCAATATAACTCCCGATTGTACCTAGTTTGGTTCCATCTGACAAATAAGCATTGCTTCTGCTTATAAATGTTCTTTTGTTCGTTGTATCGGTAATTATAAAATCTAACTCAGCATCATCCATGATCAATCTTGTACAATGCCGCTTATGATCGTACGAACCACCTTGAGTAAACTTACCGATTATTTTTCTGCCGAGATCTTTTGCCATTTATTTTCGTAATCGATCGTATCCCAATCTTCATCTCCTGATTCTGTCAGGGGTGAATATTTCTTTTGTTGTGGTAGCCAAACTTGTTTCTGCGAATGATATGATATAATAGCTTCACTTACGCTCAACGACACTAAAATTTCAGCATCGAGCATGTATCGTAATAACACCGTTGGAACCCAATGTTTTTCTGAAAAATGTCTACCAAACCACACATAAACGATCGGATGAAGATTATTACGAAACTTAAATGATTTTACACAAGCAAATCCAGTTAAATCAAAATCATGTAATGGTCCATTTATCGCCACTCTCGTCATTTCGTGTGTGGGATGTCCGAATCGCTCAAAGCATTTAGAACATTCTCCGTATCCAAGAAAACTTCCAGGATAA